>OZ022416.1:32196059-32446059 GCA_963989365.1 Rhimphoctona megacephalus | reverse complement strand
TGAGAAATCGTTGAGCCAAGTAATACCCCACACTATCTCGTGTCTCTCGTAGAGAATCTCGAAAATGTTACTACTCGCGATTTCGATAATGAACGAACATCTCGAGGAAGTGCCTACATATAGAGAATGTAGACATTTAATCTCATCCGCGTTTTATCCGAATTTACGTTTAGAGATATGTCCACCATCCCTGTCCACTTTCTGTTCTACATCTGTTTCAATCACTGTGAATACGCAGTGACATTCTCTTTCTCGCTCTTGTATTTCTCTTGCTAGCTGTCTAAAATAATAATAAAGAGCATGACTAAATGAAATCCATTAGCAGAGTGGCTGAAGTCTCCAACAGAGATATATACAATTTCCATTTTGTCTCTTTTCCTCTTCCTGTCTCTCGCTCTTTCTCTATTTCTCTTTATCTTCCTCCGCGTATCCGCTAGACCCGGAGATTTCTTTCATTCTGGGGGCGCAACGAGGAGGGTTGAACTACAAGACGGTGCGGGTCACCCCTGCTTCTCCTAATGAAAAATCATTAAGAATATTCCGTGTTCTCTGACTCGAAAGGAATAAGGAAAGAAAAGAAAATCGTATCTCTCGAGTCTTCAAAGAAACTACACTCTCCTCTATTGTCCGCGAACATTTCTATTACTCCTCTTTTTTTTTTTACTCTTAAAGAAAACGTCTGGAAGGCGAATACGAGCATAATAATATAAGCTGGACACGTCGTAAATTGAATGCTGGTACTTGAACTACCAACGCGACCAGCAGAACTCTTAGTCTCTTGCACTCTCTGTTACTCAATATTCAATTCAACCAAATTCAACCAAAAATAAGTAGTCTCAAAACCTGTTTCCAATGTTTTTTTTAAAGATTCTCTTGTTTAATAACGAAATAATGATCAAGTTGACCGCAAAAATTATTAAATAGAAGAAGATTTTTCGATAACTTCCGTTAATGCTAACTTCAATACGATCTTAGATTTACGCAACTTTGTTACATTTTTTACGTTACTTTGTTGAATGAATATAGTAGTGCGAACATAATTATTCAGAATCTTTTCTGCATTAGCGTTATTATTACGATTTGCTCTCTTTCCTCTGTGTAATTCTCTCCGCTTTCAATAAAATCCTTTTTTCCTGCGGTTATATAACCCTTTAACATTGTAACGCCCACACCCAAGTTAATTTCGCAAATACTACGGTGCAAATATGCACAGGTGCGTTGCAGAAGTTAAACGGTTGTTCGGCAGTCTCTTGGTTGTGTAACGGTGAAACATGAAGCGCCCGTCAAATGCAAAGTGGTGCAAGTTCATGTATGCATTTCCGCAGGATCCTGCAGCAATGCTTGCTCCGTTAATGCCAAAGCGATAATGTTGCTTCACCGATGCTCGTCAAATGACTCACTCGATTCTATAAAGTGCGTTGCCTTACGCCTGAAGAGTCCTCTATAAACGTCTCGTCTCCAAATTATTAACGGATCAACGAACCAAGATGTTTAATTAGGAAGAATAATCGAATAAAGATACTGTTTTAAAAAACGTGCACAGTCAGATATGCGAAATTTTCCGAAGTATACCTTCATTATTTAATAACGACATTCCCAGGGTTTTAGTGTCCCCGTAATCGAAACTTCGAATATAGGGCAAAACTTGGGTCGCAGCCAACGAACGTGAAAGAGATCGTTTCGGTGTAATAATTTTAAATATTGTATATCTATTCCGTGCTGTATGTATGCTCATTAAAGCCCGACCTAAAAAGCCAAAGTTTCGAGCTTGTCGAACGCACGAATACATTTACAAATACTTGGGGTATCGCCGCACAATCCTTGCGCAGCAGCAAGTTTCACGCAAGCAAATTTCGTGGGGAATTTGATGATAAAAAGTCTCGCAACAGCGGTTATGTCAGTATATCGTGTATATAAATACACATGAAAACTTGTTAAATATTTTATCTATAACTATCGATAGTGGTTGCACATAATTATACAACTGGGTAATTACTCGACGAGATCCTTAACGATTTCTTTCGAACCATTGTAATATCTACACTCTGTTTCGTGTTATGATATAATTTTCCACCTTTATATCTCTATATATATATATATAATGTACAGAAAGCTTCGGCGAGTGAGCGAGCCAAGCTCGTACCAGGAGGAAAAGCCACACTCGTCCCCTTAGTAATGAAGCACAACCCCAGCTTTAATTACACAAGCAAATATTATCGAACCACCGAAGTTAATTAGACAATTAAAACTTGAAGGGTAAATCCACTTTCTTGATCGGCGGCGCAGTCCGACCCACGAGAAACTCGATATAGTCACAGTGTATCCAAGAGACGCGGTATATATTTAGCACGTGGTTAAGTTCATTCAAGAGTGTAGCCAATTCTTTTGAAATGTTTTGTTTGACGAACTTTTCAAAGATTAAAGGACCCTTCAACCATTTTCATAAAATCATTCCCCATTTAGCTCCAGCCACAGGCAATCGTTTTTAGCTTTCTCTGTGTTTGTCCTTAACGATTGCAAGTCTTTTTCGAAGATGTATGTAGGTGTAAGTTTATCATAAACCGCAACGATGGCAGCAGCTCTCATTTGCTGAAAATGTCAGGATTAATGGGATATATTGGGTTGACAGTTATTAATACCTTTTCGGATCTATCACCCTTGGTTTCTGGGGCAGAAAATGTGATCGTTTAACGCCGAGATTAAGAATCCGAAGCTGACCAATCCTCGCCTCGACACTTCAGAAAGCTTTAATTCCACGTTCATAGCTACTCAACAACCGGTGAGAAGAAAAATGACGTGTGCCTTCGTTGACGTTATCACTTTTGACCAGAAGGCACCGGGTTTTCATACCCTCGCATTCTCAACCTCCCCATATTTCTATTTTCGCGAAGACCTTTTTCGCGATTCGTCACTTTTCTCTACTGTCGCAGATTTAATCCGTTTCTTGGTCTACTTTTTATCTCACGTTCTCGAATGATATAAATAAATTTAAGGTCGAGCGGACCGTAAAGGGTAAAGCTTCTCTTGTAGCATTTTTATTTTTATTTTATCAAATAGATGAAGAGTATATAACAGATTTTTATAAACAATTGCAAGCACCTGTACATTTTCGGTTTACCCATTACTATAATCATTTCTCATATGAAAAGAGCTATGAAAGAAACTTTTATCAAAATAAAACTCAGTAGATCAAAAGTTATTAGTAAGTCGAGGAAAATTTAATCTCCCGTTACTATAATTATCATGATAATTTTTTAAATGTAATTCTTTCGACGGACTTTCTTTTGGTCCCATAAATTTTCGTAAAATTCGTAAATGATGTTTCTTAATCAATTGAACTAACAGGTGAATTATGATTGGATTGTTTCAGACACAAACGGAAAGTACAGAATATATTACCTTGCAAGAGCGCGGCTGGAGCAGCAACGACGGCTGGTCGAGTGCGGGTATTACCGGATGGTCCGCCAATGGGTGGTTCAACGATGAGCCCCGGTAGCGCAGTACTTTACGAGGACCTACCTGAGACAGGAGGTTTGCCACAGTTACACAATCATCTTGGAAGTCATCATCAACACCATCAGATGACAGCGACGACGGCAACGACGGGGCAACCAACGATCGAGGTACGAGGTACAAACCACTCAGCGTGGCAACAGAGGTCAAAAAGGGAGCGTATACCGGCTCCTCATCATCTCGACTATCTCGACTACCGGGATCCAAGATCAATACTTCGTGTTGCCGACAAACCTTCGAGAGCGGTGCTAGGCGGTTATAGAACCCCGAGGGCCCTTCTCGCCAAATCTCAGGGTGTGCCTTTATCGATCGCAACTCATGTTACGACGCAAATCAATAACGAACGCGCCTCGAGTCCTACCGGTTTTAACAACAGTAATGACAATAATCACTCGAGCCAATCGGATCATTTCAACAACGCACAAAATACATTACCGCGAAATGACTATTATTTCGCTAGATCAGTAATTCCGGATGATTCTAATTATCGTCCGAGATCAAGTGAGGATAATACTAGTAGCGTTATCAATTCTAATCGATCTCTCGTCACAAGCAGCATCATCGATCTGCCAGCCCTCGACGAAATCTCTAATTATAACGATATTGTCGATCCCACTGATATTATCTCTGTAAGATCGATGAAGCTGTCGCGTAATCGTGATCATGATTTTCCTATAACACCGACTCACCGAACGTGCATTCGGACGTCCCCGCAAAATTGCTTGAATGATCAACCAACAACCCCCACGAATAACATTGATTCTTCACTCTCGAGGCGATCGTCCGTCGATTCCGAAGGTTATTCCTACATCGATTTTGATGACAGACCTCGCGAAAACGACGATCGTCGAATCCCCAATAATTTCGCCAATCGCAGATTAATTTCGAATCTCGCCGATAATACTCGTAACGATTGCATTGATTCCGAGGGCTATTCTTACATCGATCCTTATTATAGAAGAGCACCGGGCTCTGCGAGGCGTGCACCTAATTATGGCTACACGGAAGAAGAAATTTGTCCTTTATGCACGATGCAACAAATACAAAGTCTTCTCATCAGGCCCGAGGACATTTATAACGGAAGACGAGACACGTGACAGTAACGAAAAATTGCATTTTTTTGTCAAGGGCTTCGAGAGTACGTTTAATCCATTGTCCATTCTGAATTGCCCGGTCAATCAAGTATAACATTTTTTTCTCCATTAAAATCCTTCATGAATTTACAATATTCACTAATTTACAAAAAATCGACCGTTTCAAAAAAATCGTCAGACCGAATGTTTGGACGGCAATGCCAAAAATTTGAAACAAGAACGTTCGAAATAGCGGAATGATTGGATCAATTGTTTTCAAATCAAGAAAATAATCGTTCATTCGGCATTTTTCGAACTTTCGCCATCGGAATATTCGTTCCAGTATTTTTTGTTTTTTTACAATACCGATTAATTCTCAAAGTCCAATTTCAGAAATGGGAATATTTGATTTTTCCGATGAACGTAACGAATTTTCGAGGGCAATCGTCACGTGGATGAAGCGATGACTCTTGTAGCTCCGGGCGTTTCATTTGAGATTCGAGAATCACATATCCGATAAACACGCCTACTAAATATAGATTTATATGAAAATGTACCCTTATATATGTATATAATGTACCGCATATATATCTACATATAAATGGTACATATATATGAATAAAGTAGTAACGAGGTCGCTGGGCGACCTTCATTGCGATTGTCCCGGTCAATTCAATTACATAGAGCTATACTGCAAAAATATACTATAGACAGAGATCCCAAATGGGATCACATTCCTCTCGAGACACGCACGAGTAAACAAAGAAAATGAAGTCCTCATTTCCGGTTCGCGTTTACTTCCGTCAAACCGATCCAATCAATGCGATGTAAACCGGCTAAAACTAGTCAGTATTTATTTATGTTTTTTTTGTTTCTATCATTATTATTGTTTGGTTTTTTCATCACTCTGTCCGCCGTGATCACAAGAACGTCGATCACTGATTCATTCGTAAATTTTTCAATCTTACAACGAATATAACTTCATAGAAAAATTCATTTTCAATATGGCACATAAATTTCATAGAGATCGAAATGACACGGTTGCCAGAGTGACGAAACAAGTCAGATAGATGAAAAGTTTCGAAATAATAATTTACGCTCCGAGGTTGTAAATATAATATTGTTGGAGAAACGAGAGACATTTCTGTGGATATATACACAAAGGAAAATACACGTGTCTCAAGGTACAAAATTTTATCGCTGTACATGCTTAAATTGTATTTAATTTTTTTATATATATTTCATGCATGACAATGATATAGCGGCTATACATACGTGATTTTTTTGTACGTGGATTATATCATTTGGAACCAGAATATATATTTCGTGCAACGGAATTTTGTACCGTGACACATGTGTTTTTTTCAGATATTTTCCATACGTCTGTTTCCAAGGGAGAATCGAAAAACTGAGACAGATAAGAAGGGATATTCTTTATTGTAAATAATTGATTATATTGTAGAAGCACGCGTATGAAGTACTAGACACACCTTCAGTATTCGGGTGTTGAAAATCCCAATGTGCCCAGGATTTTTTTCAAAACTTGTATATTTAATTATGTAATAACAACTTTATTATTTATCAAATCTGTTTTCACAAAGAGACAATTCAGATCACATGGAAGAGCGAAATTCGACGTGATGTCGACTCGTTTATAATTTGTGTCTTGTAAATATAGAGAGCTGCGATATATGTGGCGATTTATTAGAGATTGTAGAGAGAGAGAGAGAGAGAGAGAGAAGAGAGAGAGAGAGAGAGGAGAGAGAGAGTGAGAGAGAATGGAGTGCGTGAATGCGTGAAGCGATATGATTTTTTTTTTTCGAACAAACCACAGCAAAAATGTACTATATCGAAAGAAGTATAAGAAGAAAAATCATCTTAAAATTAATCGAGAAAATTATGAAGAAGAGATCTGGGAGTTTGAGAAAATAAAAATTACTTTGCTGAAAAAAAAAACAACAAAAAACGTTTTGACGAGGAGTGGTTATTGACCCGGTCCACACGCCCATCCCAAAATCCAAGTCCTCTCGAATATTGATAGTATTGAAACGCACGCGATTATTCGTTGTTAATACAAAAGAGAAAAAACAAACAAAGCATGAACAAAAACGAACATCTCGTACGATTTTGCGGAAGTTTCGCAAAAATATACTTTCCCGAGATTACACGATACATATTTTATTGCACGTTTGAAATTAAGAAATTGTAAAATTAAAATAAATATAAAAAACAAAAACAAATCAATGAAAACCTAGAGATCGAGCTCGCGCACCAAACAACGCTCCCGAAAAAAAAAAAAAGAGAAAAGACTCGTGGACACGAACGGAATAACCACTTCTGTGTCCAAACTTTGCTTCGGGAAAGTCAGAAAGCATGACGAGAATTGACGAGAGTATAAATTCGCGATATCATATGTCAATCAGAGAATAAAAGAAAATTCATTAAAAATATTAATCAATTTCTTTTTTATCGAACTAATTACGTTCGAATCATCGAAATTCATTCGTATCGAATAAAATACGTGGAATTTGATAAAAGTTTGAATCAATGCGAATCAAAGTGAATTCTTTTCTCACATCGTGTTTTATGTTTATTGAATTTTCTTTTTGTTTCGAATCGTAGTAGCGTTTCGGTGAATCAGTGGAGCAGAGTCATTGATTTTTTTACGGTTAATCGTAGACGATCGCAATCTCGTTGGCTGCCCTGAATCCTTTCGCTCGAAACGGATCGGATTCGAGAATCTTTAAAGTACACGAGGAGGGATGATTGAGGGAGGGGGCGCTTGAGGGAGCGCGAGCACGTACGGAATCGATTGATCGGATTTAGCTAGTAGCAAAACGTAGAATACATCGCGCCACGTCGTTATGCGGAGGTGATAACTCGTATATGCTCCAGTACGTTCACATTATATGTGTGTGTATATATATATATATATATATATATATATATATATATATATGTATATATATATGCATACATATCCACCTGTTGTAGCGATTATATCGGGTTTCTGGTTCGTCGTGAAGGGGTTTACGGATAGAGAGAGGGGCTGTCGGAATATATACAATTGGGGTTGGAAAGTGATTGCGCTATAAGGAGACTTAAGCCGGATGCAATTGGCATCAGTAACTAACAATTAGCGTGCTTGTATATATGTCCATGGAAATTTATCACAAGAATAGTCTTGGTGATTTAATCATTTATCGTGACATCTACCTAAAACGCATTAACGTTAAACGTAAAGAAATGTCTCAATATTTCACGGACAAATCCGACTTGCTACTGAGTTAATTATTCGACGAAATTTAATTTGGATATAGAGTGTATTTATTCGGATCGAGTAGTCTGTCAAGTTACCTTAATTTTTTTGTTCGTTTTTTGTGTCTGAACATCCGAGTAGTCGTGAGAAATCCTAAACATCAGGAACTTTGACTAAATCATCGGAATGGAGTAGATCAAATGAAATAATTTCGAGTTTTTATTTGAAAGTAAATGAAACACGGAGTATGAGAAAAAAAACTACGGGAATTTTCGATTTTCGATCCTTGCTCTTGGATTTTCCTTGATCTCACCGTGTATGCTAATTTTCAACCACAAATCTATATGTTTCGTTTTATGTCTTTGGTACGCTCACCTTTTTCGTTGTGGGTCGTGGCTATGTGTCGGTCTCTCTTGGAGTCTCTTTTCCTCGCATCAATGGACTTTAAAGAGGCATCAGCTTCAGAGAAGTGCAGAAACGCTCGGGAAATCGCGTCTCGACTGCGTATATGTGTTGAGCTCTCAAGGAGGCTGGAAGCACCCACTACCACTACTTCAATGGAAATTTTCTCTCTTACTCTCAGGAAACGAGAAAAGATAGAATAAGGAAAAGAGAGGAAGAGAGAGAGAGAGAGAGAGAAACTGACGCCAACGCTTATAACGAGAACCTGCGCTCGATTCGGTAGTTCTCTCTCCCACGTAACTTTCAACAGTAAACCTTCCACTCCCGAAGAACTTTTGAAACCCTGAGAATTTATGGTGCTTTTTCCTAGCTACTACTTCTGCTCCTGCTACTCCTCCAACTCTCGCTCACTTAGTGATCTTTCCGCTATTGTAAATACATATATATCCATATATCTATATAAACGAGCTGTTAATTAATATAAGGGCGTAATTCCCATGGATCCATCCACTGCTCCATAAGAATTACAACCCTTTATTTTATACCGATCCATATATGCTTGCAAATATACATATATATATATTCCACATATACTTTACTCAAGCTGCAAGGTATACGAGAATTATGAAGCGAAACTAGTCCCGTTTCATTTCTCTTCAATCCGGTTTGAATCGCACGGATCTTTGAATCGTGCAAAAATGTTATTCTCGCTGAAGTCCAACGTTACGCACTTAACAAAAGTTTTAACGATTATATTGGTGAACTATCCGGAAGTTGGCGGAAAATTTAAGGATTTCCATTGTGTTTTTAATTGAAGGAAATTTATTTAATTTTTAATTACGATTTTGGATAGTCAGTATTTCTTTAAGATCGTCCGCACTCATAATTGCAAAACTATTATTTCACACGGGGCAGGATTATTTACCGTTATTGTATCTAGCGATCGAGCAAACTTTATAATTTCCAAGATCTCAACGTTACAAACTCTGTTTCAAGTCTCTCTAAATATGAAATTATATATTTATACATGATCAAAAGTGAAGTAAAAGGAAAAAATCTAAAATTCTATTTCTCAATTTCTCGTGTACATTCGACCGTTAGAAATTTGAATCACATGTGAATTTTAGGATAAATTTTGTGTCGATACGTGGAATCATTAATGGAAAAATTCCTGCGGCTTACACGAAACATAACAATTTATTGCACTCCGTTATCGTTGATACAAATCGCACAATTACAAACAACTGCTTTCTGTATTCGACTCGAGGGGATGCGTTGATCATGAGAAATACACGTATCCATTCTCACGACACACTGTACACACAGGAATTGGAACTAGCGAGCTTGCGAAATACAACGTCGCTGGTAAACCTATGGAATGAGTCCATGCAAATTTGGACTATACCATTTTAGTAACGATTTATTCTAACTCAACAATCGCGAGTTAACGGGGTCATCCCATGTGTCAGCTATTTTTTTTCGCATTTTTTGGGAATTTTTTTTGATGAACCATTAAAACACACTATCTTTGCATTTTTACCACACATTTATTAACATTTTTACAGTCCCTCAGAATTTTATCAAACAAAAATAACGAGCTGAATCAACTTTACACCGTTTAGAAGACACTCATGTGTTGGTTGACGGCTGCCATGATTCCAGAGGTTTTGCTCATCTAAAATCAAAAAATCAAACGGCATTTTAATTTGTAGACCTGAGGCTATCGCTGGAACTAGAATAAAGTAAAAAATATCGAAAATTGAATTTTTGGCACGGTTTTAAATGTTAAGTTCCAAGTTTCATCGATTTTTTCGACTTTTAAAACTGTGCCAAAAATTCAATTTTCGATATTCTTACTTTACTCTAGTTCCAGCGATAGTCTCAGGTCTACAAATTAAAATGCCGTTTGATTTTTTGATTTCAGATGAGCAAAACCTCCGGAATCATGGCAGCCGTCAACCAACACATGAGTATCTTCCGAACGGTGTAAAGTCAATTCAACTCGTTATTTTTGTTTGATAAAATTCTGAGGGACTGTAAAAATTTTAATAAATGTATGGTAAAAATTTGAAGATATTGTGTTTCAATGGTTCATCAAAAAAAATTCCCAAAAAAGCGAAAAAAAAATAGCTGTCACATGGGATGACCCCGTTAATTCAATCTGGTTTTTTTCATTCGAAGTGCTGTTGCCGAAAGGCAAATTTTACAATTGTGACCTTAAAAAAAGGAAATAGTTCATTTAGAACTTTAATTTTTGATTCCAATTTGCACCCAATTTTCGATATTTTAGGGCCATAATTCTTAATGACGATTTCTTTAATCCACTGTATTATTAATTATTATTAATCGCCGAACTCCTTAAAATCGCTTCACAATTAAAATTAAAAAAAATATACTTTTTTTTTAACACACAATTTTGTGTTTTCTCTTCATCTGTCAGATGCTCGATGTAAAAGAGGGAGGACGAGGTGTTTTCGTGTGCAGCAGCCCTGGACCGGATCCGTACACGTCGCAGGACCTCTACAATCCTGTGTACGAGGAACTGAGCAACGGTAAGTGAAAAATTAAATTCAATTACATGCCTATACACAAACCTAAAAATGTTAGAAATGAATCAAATTTTTTAGTAAACGAGAACAAAATTGTATTCAACTATTCACTAATGGCGAATTTTTACAAATATATCGTCAGACAGAAATGTTAGAAGCAAATATTTTCAAGAAAAAGAAAAAGAAAAAGAAAAAAATAAAAAAAAGAAAAAGAAAGAAAAAGAAAAAGAAAAAGAAAAACAAAAAATGTTTAGTTCAAAGAATGAGATACAAAAGTTTTCCATGCCAATCTCGATCTTCAAATCGCATCGTCATAAACATTAAGTTATTATGTTTTTTTTCGAATGAAAAATGATAAAAAATGATAGACTTATGCGTTGAACATCGTTCTAGATGACGAGAGTAGCATCTGATGACGTTGAGATCTACCAGAGAGATCTGCCGTAACCACATGCTCTCTACTACCCTCTTAAATATCTTTCTCGACGAGGAGGGCAAATAGGTAGGCGCCCATCTTTGCGAATGCGTCTGTCCGTTTGCCTGTCAGTTTTGCCGCTGGCCTAACACCCAAGATTTTGTTCCTTTCTTTTCTTTCTTCTTATTTCTGACCCGATGAACCTTCGCTCTAAGGTGTTTCTCACTAACTGCTTGTCAGATTGTACACGAGGGATGGAATCACCCTCGAATATTTGCCATAACGTTCAATATGACCAACCTTTTGATGTACACTCTACACAATGTCACAAATATACGATCATCAATTGCCATAAAAATGATCTCGTTCTCAATGAAATTGTCATTGTACGAGTATCCATAATCATAGAAAAATTGACTTTCGAGGCAAAAAAAATTAACGTTCTCCTATCAAACGAATTCAAAATCACATTAAAGGCAAATGATTCTATAAAATCAATGAAAAATAAAAGAATTCGACATATAGAAATAAAAATAATATTTTGAAGTACTAAATTTTATTCTATCATTTTAAACAATTAGAGGCTTTTTTCTATCTCTCTGTGCTCGCAATCTAGCATCGCACGTATGTCTATCGATTTTTCCGTTGGTTCGCAAACTCATGCAAGCGAGACGAAAGCCTATTCCGTCTTTCCTTTGCATTCCCTTCCTCGGTCTTCCTATATCTACAAATGTATGTATATATAACCATATTCGAGGGAATACATGATTATATATATGCATATAAATAGATATATTCTTGAATGAGCCTCGCGGGCCAGAAGATAAGCGTGACATGACCCCTGACTCATACTTCCCATTAGCCTCGGTCGGACAGCTCTCATCTCAACGCCTCCCCCGTCCCTGGCTAATTAGCATGGAGATGAGGCTTTCGACGTTTGACATGAACGCGTTAATCGCATATATACGATGTACCACTTATAACTCGTACACGTGTGGGTACGAGGCTTCGAGACTCTCGGACAATCGGATAAATGAGATTATATCGATAACACCAAACGTTATAATCCAGACGGATTGGCACCCTCGTAGGTTGTAATCGAAATCATTCGACCCTCATGTATATGCCATCGATGGTTCATTCTAATCATTTAATTTGCCAGTTTTACAACCTTAATCCATCATTTTTTCACTACATTCCTGATGATAATATTATGCGACTAATAATTTTATTAAAATTTCATAATAATTATAAAAATAACAATTTTGTGATTATTTTACCTCACTTTATTATTGGAAATCGATTTGCGAGTGAAATTTTCTACATAACAATCCCCTACTAATTTTTTTCAAGCGGTACAGATTCAGCTTTTTTAATCAGCCATTCAAGACCCAAAACCCAATTGTATTTGTATTATCAGACGTACTGGAATCCACAAATCTCAACCAAAATTGTAATTGATTGCAATTTTTTTGCTCGATCTATTTGAACGGTTCAACTCCGCTTTGATTAGATAAATGTGTAAGAGTGACTAAAGATCAATACTTAGATAACAATAATCGTTTTATTTATTCATCCCCGTAATTTTATGACCGATTAAATATTTTATTAAATGTTATCTTTATTTTGAAAAATGATTAGGTGACCATCCGGAAACGGACGAAGAGAGCGAGCTCAATGCGAGAAATCGACTTCATCATCATCATCATTATCATCATCATCGACTCTCAACGTCGAAGCCAGTGAGCGAGGACGAATTTGCCGAAGACGAGCTCTCGGTTGGCGAACCTTCGGAAGCTAAGATGCTAACGACGACGGGTCCAGGATGGGGCACGTGTCCAGCTGCCTCGAGACCGTCTCGTGAGAGACGCGACAAAAGCCCGAGAAGCCTTGACAGACGTAGGAGGGACAAAAGTCACGATATCGGCGAATTTCACGAAGGAATGCTCCGAGATGCTCTCCTTCAACTTTATCCAAGTGTAGCAGGTGATTATTATTTTTTTAATAGAATTTAATAGAATACACATTTCTGCTGATTAAAAAAAAAAGGTCCCATTATTTGTCGGAAATTATTTTTAACAATTCGTTAACAAATTTTTGGCTTCATTATTATTAGAAATCAATTTCTATAATATATCTCAAAGATGACCTTTTTAGTTCTTTCTCAATTCGCTAAGTATCAAAACTTTGATCGACTAAAGTTTATCTATAATCAAATATTTATCGATTATATGAAGTATCCTGGAATCATCAAAAAGGAGATGGAATTTCAAAAGAATATTTATAAAAATTGCACAAATGTACAGCTAAAAGAATAATGGTGAATTTTTATCTTAAAATAATTGAAAATCTGAATAAACAATTTCGCGAACTTTGGTAATGAACCGAAAAAAATGTGAAATATAAAAAAGTTCAAGAAGATGTAGAAATTTAAAAAATTAGTAGAAGTTAAATATATTTGTTGACCATCGCGAACGGCTCAATAGAGCGAGGAGAAGAAAATTTCAATTTCTTTGGATTTTTTGTTAAAGGTGTTGCCGGTGTGAGAACGATAACGAGTCAACGACAAAAGTCCGTCCCTTCGGTGGCTCACAGATTACCATATTTCGTGCCACCAATGCCAGCGGTGGTGCGACCGCGTCGTCACGAAGAGAATCCTTATGAGAGTGTACCAGTGTTGGGTCCGTTGCAACATTATTCGAGTCAGAGTCGTGGGGGCACGAACAACAAGGATAAATCGAGAAAATCGTCTACCGAACGTTATCCAAAATATTCGCAATACGGGCCAAGCGAATATTACGGAATTCATCAGGAGCAAGAAAATCCAGCGGCGGTTTATACCCAAGTTGGTGGTGAATATTCGGACACGTATTCACAGCCCACTGACAGATTATACAACGAGGAAAAATATGCGCAACCGGTTTATTACACACCACGCGATCCTGATCAAATATCATCAGGAAGATTGTATCAGGGACAGCCGGATAGCAGTTTTGGAAGTGACAGCGGTTATAGTCATCATACAAGCGGAACGACAGGTACAAATGGCACGAGAGGAAGTATACAACGTAACAATTATCGTAAAGACAACCACAGGAATTCTCATCACTCGGAACATTCAACTGATTACATAGTCTCCTAAAACATTATTTTATTATGAATACAAAAAGAAACGAGAAGAAGAAAAACAAAATTTTCTTTTATTCCAGGAGATAAAATAGGGGCGGACGAAATGGCGAAGAAATTTGATAAATAACAGATTATTTCTTCGGACTTGTGATGAGAGATTTGTTGCGGTTCATCAGAGATGATCGACCGAGTGATCTCTTTTTTTTTACTTACTAGTGACTTTTAGTGATATGAGAAAGACTGTTTAACAAATTATTACGGTTCCGAAAATCAGACTCGCACCGGGTTAAATCCACGAAGAAAACATTTACCTAGACGCTATTAGAGAATCCGATTTATCACAGATTTTTTTTTCAACATCTTGTCAGTCAAGCTGAGAATTTTTAATCTGAGAAATACTGAAAATTGAATAAACTACGTGCGAGTCTGAGAACTGTGTGTATAAAGAAAAAAATAATGGAGTTTAAACAAGATAAAGTGCACTGCCAGCAACGCGTGCGTCGCACCGGAAACTCTCAACGATTTCTTCAGCATTTCCGATGTGACGAGGAAGTTGAAGATTTTCGAAAATCCTCTAGTCTCGGGATTGTTGCTGCGAAGCCTCGATCTAAAACACAGCTATTTTAAGCGAAACGATATTTCTTCGTACGCTTATATGTGCTGCCATCTACGACCGAAAAATACTTCCGGTAGGTTTGAATAGCAAGAAGAAGAAGAAGAAGAAGAAGAAGAAGAAGCGAAAGAAAAACTCGCTCAAATGAAACCGGGATAAACGGAAGTTTGTTAGAATAAAAGACAAAAAAAACACTAAAAACTTTTTAATTAAACAACAAATTTCGCAATGAAAAATTGTACAGACACCTGCCATATTTCGATACTATAAATACACAAATATTCAAAGAATAATAGTTAATAAGCGCGAGGATTGGAGCGTGAGGGAGCGAGGCAAACGTTTTTTCTGTAAATAGTTCACAGTGAGACCAAGTTGAGGAATTTTCTTTTATACTACGTTTTCCCTCCGACTGTAGAGCTGTAACATATCGTTGTTGTAGAAACATTGAATTTTAATATATAAATTTTTTTTTAAATTATAAATTATTACATCAGTATTTCATAGTTTGACATACGGGAGAGCTGATCCTTTTTTTCTTAGTCATCAAAGATCAAATCACTCAAGAACACCCTCGAGTTGTCATTTAATGAGACTTGGATTTTATCTTATTTTACACCATCAATCATCGTGTACTTAAAAAAGTCTGATTTTCAAATGATTGATATAAAAAAAATTGTTTTATTTATTGACCTTTGTGACAGAGAAATTAGCAACGTTACTGCGACAAAGTTGGGCCAAAATTCTTGATGAATTGTCAAAAAGACATTTGATACATGTTCAGTGTTAAAAATTTACAAAACGTAACTATTTTTAGCAAAAATAACAATGAACAATTGTTGGTTGTTCTCGAGATTTTATCAATTACAACTGTCAACGCTTTCGTTACAGTAACTTTGGTAACTTCTGTGCTAATTAATTTTTTAATTTATTTCACAAATATTATTTACACATGAACGAAATGCTCTTCTAAAACAAAATTGTGCTTTCTTTCGTTCATCAAGTAGCACGCCGATACCTCACGAGCAAGTGGATCAGTCTGTTGTAAATATGTTTTTATATTTAAAGAAGAAAGAAATGCGATAAGAGAAAGAGGGATAAAAAATAGAAATGTAACTTATTCAGCAATGGAGGACGTATGTACTTATAATATTAGAAGCGGAAGTATGTGAATGCAATGATCGTTCTGCCTTCCTGTCAGACTGAAAACTATCACTCATCGATTTTATTTATTTATGATCCAAAAAGTAATAAAAAAAATATTCTGTTTTTTCCTGTTTTGTTCAAAACTAAAATCGTTTTTCTCCATTTTCCACCTAAATTTCTTAGAATAAGGAAGAATGAAGATTATTCAATATTTCAACGTTTTTACTTTAAAAAACTCCGATAAATAGCGTGACCGAAGGCAGGCTCGATCGAATCGAAAAATGTGCAAGTGAAAAGTCATTGTACTTATAGCGGAGAGTGATTAAATGTACGATTTACGTAACTCTCGCGCAATCGTGAGAACGAGCGAACAAAAACAGCAACAAAAAACGACAAAAACAACAACAAAAACCATAAATTAACAATAAATTCATTATGGAGCAATGCATACAATCAAAGAGTGCAGGAAAAGAAAAAAATGAAAAAAAAAAAAAACGAAACGACGAAAACTAAAAAAAAAATTTTTTAAACTAAAGTCATGGAGATTTCGGAAAATTCGTAGTACGCGAGCATAGAACGCGGGAATTGACGAATGCCGAAAGTACGAAACGCTTTTGTACCATTTTTGCGTCCATATTAGTCAAAACGCGAGCACGAAAATGTTGAATGTTTTTTTTTCTTAATATTTTTTTGCATATCGTAGCTACGCTCTACCGTTCTAAGTTATCTTATTATTTAATTATACAAACAAATATTATTTAAAAGAGGAGCTTTAGACGCTGAAAATTGGGGGAAATTTCCGCGGCTTGGCGAGCGATTTGTAAATTGTTATATATCGTATCGATAGCGCGTAGCGAGATATAAACATTATTATCAGTGGATGTTGTACAAGATTTCGCATCAAAGCGATTTCGCAATCGTTGATTTGACTATTTAAGTTTCAACGTTTTCTCCAATCGACTCTTCGCACGTGCGAAACATTGGAATTTCAAAGAATCCAAAATTGAAAAACAAAATGCAAACAAAACAGAGCTACAAAACGAGCCTCGAGTCGACGTGAGAAAACATTGATAATTCTTTGTAATTTTTTTTTGACTTTTTATAAATCGAACGTTAGACGAGGACATAACATTTATTCTCCTCTTTTTGTTTTCTGTATATTATTTATTGAATCGAGTATCGCTCGAAATCTCGCGAGATATATTTCTTATTTAGCGCCAATCTTTAGCTATAGCCAACTGACACAATAGGCATTCGACACTTTAGAGTGTCTCGGATAAACAAAGTAGCACTCTCGAAAGTTAGCTTGCACGGAAGTTCTTCCTCGCCTTCGTGAGTAACCCGCATTTCCTGCAATATTTTCTTGAAACACTCCCCCATCTCAGGTGTTTCGGCAACAGATCAAAATTTCAATAAATAATCAAAGATTGTACGGCAAAGTTTGCTTGAAAGAGTTTTTTAAATAAAGTTTTAATTTACGAGTACTAATTTTTTTTGTTTAATTAATCGCTCAGAGATTGCATGACCTTTTCAACAAATTTGTAATTGTAAAAAGCTACGAAACAAAATTGATTTTTCAAAATTAAAGACAAAATCCATAATTGATTATTGTTCAGGTTTCGTTAATAATAATATATGTTCTGGATCGTTTGATCAATTTTCCACAATCCATTATTGGAGAAAATTGATTGATTGATTTTGTATTTTCATGATTGTCAATTGAATTGGTGAAAAAAATTGAATGATCAAAGGAATGCGACGCTTCTCTCTCGAGAGAGAGAAATGAAAAAGTATTTAAACGATGGGGAGGAAGGACTCCAGCTCGCAGAACAGGGTAACTAGTTCTAAACATCTATCTTCTAGATCACCTTTGACGAAATAAATGAGGAGAAAAAAAAGCGTTACAAAAAAGTGCAAAAAATTGAGTGAGAGAAAGGGCGAACGAGAGAAAGAGTGAGAGAGAAAAATGAAACCTCCGAATCACGCTCGATGTCGCCTAACGGTATCACGGGTTCACTTTTAATCACGAAAATCGTCACCATAAGCCTAACTCGAAAAAAAAACATACACACAAACACACACATACACACACCCACATACACATACACACTATCGCAACTTCGTACTAATAAACGATTTACTATTCGATTTCAATGAAAGTTTTTATAATTATTTTCCCAAAAACATTCTTTGGTATGAAGTTTTTATTCATCGAATCCCTTCCCTGCCTTTTTCCCAAGAAGAACAACTATTTTAAAAAGTGAGAGGTAAGTACGTCATGAATGCTTTTACCTATCAAAAATCCTAGAATGCGTTTATATAAAAAATATTTAAAAATATTATTGTTAAATAATATTTTTGATTTTATTATTGATATAATAAAAATGATATAGTATTTGCGAATAATTTTATCGTTGACGCGCTACATCTACCTAGAAGCCCGAAAAAAATTGCCAAATTCCGAATTTTTTTTCTGGGAAACGATTGGTGAAAAAGAAATGCATTTTTTTAAACACAAAGATACATATATTGAGAGCCTTAAAAAAAAAAATAACCAAAAAATATAGAACAACAACAAAAACATGGCCGCCGGCAGGTGATGAAATTTTTTTCGCTACGTTTGGCGGTGGGCACTCTCCAGCTCAAACGATCTATCTGAAATCTAAAAACCAAACGGGTTATTCAAGTTAACAATAAATACGAGTCATTGACGATCGTCGATTTTTAAAATCATTTTTTTTAACAAAGTGGCGACGATATGAAACTCGAGCATACAAAATTTATTAAAAAAGTCGTACATTTTTACGTAATTATTAAAAAGTAAAGATCGATTTTAAAAAAGTGAAACCGTCTACGACTTTTAAATGTTAAGTTAACAATAAATACGAGTCGTTGACGATCGTCGATTTTAAAAATCTTTTTTTTTTAACAAAGTGGCGACGATTTGAAACTCGAGCATACAAAATTTATTAAAAAAGTCGTACATTTTTACGTAATTATTAAAAAGTAAAGATCAATTTAAAAAAAATGAGACCGTCAACGACTTTTAAACAGTGTTTCGAAAAAAAACGCGTTTAAAGTGTTGTTTTTCTGTATTTTTTGGTGATTTTTTTTTAAAGCTCAATATATGTATCTTTGTGTTTAAGAAAATGCGTTTCTTTTTCACCAACCGTTTTCCAGAAAAAAAAAATCGAAATTTGGCCATTTTTTTGGGCCTCTAGATAGATGTAACCCCTTAAAAAGTGATCAATTTTAGTATGTCAAAGTGTATTATTTATTTCAATTCATTTATTTTCATTGAAAATATTCTAATTTCGCTTAATGTGCAAAATGTCATTGTCCAGTTCCATCTTTTTCGAATGTCACTTTATATCCGAAGATCGATGATATTTTTCCAATAAACTTGTACATCGCTTTTTTATTGTGAATTTCTAGAACATCATATGAGCGACGTCTGAATGATATTACTTTCCTCAACGGCTCGAAGTAACGTGCGAAAAAGCAATTATGCACTCATCGTGACTCGGCAATGTCAAAAACTGCATGATCGATTTTAATAAAGGTAATATTGTAAAGGACGAGAGTGATTCACAAAAGAGTAACATGACCTGGCCGATTATGTGGAAGGTAAAAAAAGAAGGTTGAAAAAAAGGTGGTGAATCTCCCATGATAATTTATTCGTATCACCCACGATCGATGTTGCTCGAGCGAATAACGACAGCTGACGTATATTACATCCGACCTAATGTACGTTAATTATATTCAAGAGTATGATATCCCTAGACGTGAAATTGCCTAATAAATATTTGCGCGTCAAGTATGAAATTACGGTTTTCACTTGGCGGCTGCTCTGAGCCCAAGGAAGCTTTTGACTGAGCAAAAATGTTAATTTTCACCATATTCTTCAAAACTTATTTAGGATTTTTTAAATTCATTCAGTTTTACACAAGTTTAAAATTACCAATTTATTATTTCCGCGTCAATCAATCGTAAATTAATAATTAACAATAAAAATAACTAGTTTATTCAGGCGTGCAAGCTCGCGTTGATTCACGTTATAAACAATAACAAATAATTGTCTCATAGAAAAATTGTATGAAAAAGCGCAGCGCTATCAAGTGTTAAGGAGGTTCTATCGTTTCTCATGTAAAAATTATTTTCCAACTTTACACAATAAAATTTTGTAAATAGAAAGCTTAAGACAGTATTAAAATTCTGGCGGAATATGCCGATGATTCACCGTCTCAAAATTGAGATATTTATTGTTGAAGTTCGCAATTTTTTGAAAGCTTCCATAAGAGCCCATGTTAAACTTGTCATTTTCAACAATGAATATCTCGATTACCAGGCGGTGAAACCTCTCCAAATTTTTCACACATAATTAAATGCTGTTCAAGAAGATTCACACCAAATTTCAAAACATTAACTTGGAATAATTCAATATAATGTATTTTTCGTATCATGTCATATAAATATCGATACAACCTCCTTAAAGGGAAAACAATCCTAACCGAACAATCGACAAATTAATAATTATGATAATTCGTTGAGGAAATATTGATAATGTAATTCACAATGAATTCATACGATCTGGCGTTGGCTCATTGATAGTATATAAATTGTGTGTGCGGACAGTCGTCACTTTGCCCACAGCGATTCATTCGGAAATCATAATGATACTTCACGATATGAGATATACTATATATATGCAGCAGTGTACGTAAATATTCAATTTCATCGGTTTCCGCGCAAACTATATGCACAGAGCGTCGATAAATGATGGGTGAATATTCGAAAGTGGTGCGCAAGAGTGGTGCACTATATATTACATGTAAATGCAAATATAAATATATAGATGGAAGGCAGACGTGCCAATAATTAAGGGCAGACATTCGGCCTGGGCTGTTATAATCCTGTCATTATAGAGAAAACGAGAGGCAATAGTGAGAGACAGAAAACAACACTGGGAACCACCAGAGTGAAAACGTACACGCTATTCATTCAGTGCGAACAATTACCGGAAAGCATTATCGTATTTCAAAGAGTTGAATTATTATATACAGGCTGATGCACAATAAGAGATGAAATTAAAAAATTTATTTTGTCATATCTGTAGTGATTCCCTTTGATAAAGGATTTTCTGTTCATTCTCCAAATGAAAAACTTATCCATAATATTTTAATTTTTATATGAAAATATGCTATTATTGATATGGAATAAAGAAGTATTTGTCAGTTCAACAAGCCGTATAAAAAAAATTACGTAAATACGGATTTGAAAAATAATCTTGTGTTATACGCGCTCTTCGAACACTATATTTTTTCCGGAAACGTCGTGCTTTTTTCTTGCTGAAATATAAAAAATAGTTATTTAAACCCAAAAATCCCCATTAATTAACCGTACTACGATTTATTATTATTATTATTATTATTATTATTATTATTATTGTTATCATCATCATCATCATTATTAGTATTTTTAATCGCGAAGAGAAATTGTACAACATACATAACGTGAAAATATACCCCCTCTACGACAAAGTCCGAATGTGGACCCGCGCACCAATCAGGGAGAAGCAGCCGCGCGCTTCCCCCACCATGCGACTCTCGACCAATCACGCGAGACCGACCTAGTATAAGTAGAGGCGCTCCGCAGTGCTTAGCATCACTTTTACTCCGGAGCGAGTGCCGAACAGGTACCATCCCAGGAACAGCGACTCTGTCATAAATCTGTCATCTCTAATAAATACTACGATTTCTCTACTTCTTCCTGTATTCTTTCTTTGACTCCCGGATCATCTTGAAAACTTTTGACTAACAACGGCCTACACTCGAATATCTTTTGTTGTGGAATTCACGGACAACGGATCACCGAGAACATTCCTTTTCGTACATCGCTGGATCACCGAAGCGAAAAAACTACAAATCGGAATATCCATTTAAAACAGTCCTTTTCAGGATTTACAACGTAGTTCCCTGGCACTCCTGCAATCCCGATCCCCATCCGATGCATCGAGGTACTGCAAAAATTCGAGTCCGGTGGCTGTAGAAACTCACTCGAAATCTCCATGCCCAATACGGCGGAACCTAACCTCAAACGTACCATACTATGCTCTGCTCACGTCTTCGAAGCATTCGTCCTAATTTGCATCCTTTTCAATATTCGTTTTTTTTATTTCGTATCTCCATCGTTGCTTGTCGTTTCGATTCGCTAAAATCTCAATACCTCTCAATTCTCGTAATTTTTGGATTTTCTAATCTTCTGATCCAATTTAGTTGCTTATTTTATCTTTTTATTTCATTGTTAAATTATTTGTTTTCCCTTTTGATTCGTTACAACGCGTCATGTGACAGTTGAAAGATTTTTTATCAAATGGATATTACCAAGCCACTAAGTTGATTATGGAAAATCCTGTATCTGGGATACTGCTGATGCCGCATATGACTCGTGTGGGTCACTCAATTCGGTGCATCAGCTTCACCATATAATAATGAAATATCGGATTGTAGCTTTTTGCCCTCACAAAATCCCAATGGCTTTTGTCATCCCGAATAGAAAGCAACCCTTATTAAACATTCCCTCACACGACCTTTGCTTGTTTGACGGGCTCTTGCAGTATATCACGATGTAGATAGCATAAAACTGTAATTTGACTCGTCAATTTTTTTACCATAAAATCGTGTGATTTTAACGCGACAAATGAGTGAAAGGAGGATAAAAAGCCATGGGAATGTTTAAGATAGTACTCGAAATCTGACGTCAATAACATCGCAATAACAACGTGACTGTTCGTCGCTTTTATCTATAAATCAATAAATAAAAATCAATAAATTGTTATACGAATAAGTGCTGAAATAAATATTTAATAATACACTCTTTTGGATTCTCATCATAAAGATTCAAAAACTAGCACAAATGGCAGCCCATAAAGTAGATAAAAGCGCAATATTGTTTTTTTTTTTAACCAACAGAAAATGGCAGTAATTAATAACGTACGTCGGGTAAAGTAGGGTGGGAGGGATTTTCGTAAGGTCTACAGAATGTGATTTATGAAGGCGTAATGAAGCACCCCCTCGTGATTCACGACAGCAAACCCAGCGGAAAGTATCTCACGCAGCGAACAGCAAAAGCCTTCATGGTAACGAGAATAAGTATACGATATTCTTCTCTTTTTCTTCGTATCGCTAACATTTACGCTTCTCTCAAATCAAAAAAGTGAGAACAAAGAAAAAAATCAAACCGAACGTTCCTGAAATAGAAGTACGAAGTAAATCTGTAGTCGCAGCAATTTTCTTTGACATACCACACCCGTTACCACGTCACGTGGATATTATCAACTTTTTAACATCAAAAAGAGAAAAGGTCAACGAGTGATTATTCACGAATGAAATAAACGCATATGTAAATTTAAACGGGCCAAGGGGTCCACTCGACCTGCACAGTCCTGCAACTAAAATTTCGATTAAACGACGAGGGTTCAGCCACAGCCCTGCGAGAAATGCACTTCATCCCTTATTCATAATTAAAGTGCATCTGTTGAGGAGCAAAAAAATCTGGGTCGCATCTGTGAGAAGCTTCAAAAGAACCTTTTGAGAGCAATTTCTGAATGAACTAATCTAAAATTGATCCCCATAAGCAAGCAGGATATCTCTGGGAAATCAATCGATCAGTTAATACTAAGGAGACGTGTAATAAAAAAAATTTGCTTGAGCTTGATTTGTTATTGCGAAGAAAAAAAAACAAAAAAAAAGAGAACAGGGGAGAACGGGCTAGTAGGCCAACTTTTTAGACTTTTGTTTGTGAAAAAGAAGGTAAACAATAATAAATAAAAAAACAAATCATTTTGAATAGCGGGTTTACTCCACTGTCTCAAATAATTATTTCAGATTTTTTATGGAATACTGAGTAGGTGATTTAATCGTTTTTTTGAAAATCTGTTTTTGAGTTATTAACCCCAGTTGTGGGGTAAGTTGACTCGTAGTATGGGGCAGGTTAACTATAGTACGCATTTCACTGATATTAACAACAATTAGTGAAATAAGTAAAACAAAAGGGATGCTTACCAGCATTTTATATTTAAGAATGCAACAAATTGATACATAACAGTTTATATGAATGAAATTATTAATGATTATTAAATCAACAAAGAGTTTATTGGTATAGCTAAATATAGTATATGCATATCAATTATCCATGTTATAGAGTAATTTTATATTGTACGAAAATGTATTTTGGTGAAAGCAAACAAATTAGAAAGAACAATATTAATATGGGGTTGGCTAATATATGAGTCAACTAGCCCGATATCAACGTTGGCCTACCTGTCCCGCCCGACTTTTTTAGAAACCAAACGCCGTATACACGAATTATAACAACGATTGAAAAAAATAATTATGCAAATTTACAGTGATATGTACTTTAATGTAGCAATTTGTAAAAAAAAAACAATTTGTAACATTCAGAAAAATGTCTAAGGCAAGAAGAAATAATAAAGATCGACAACAAAAATTCGTTTGGTACCTGAATTTTTGAAAATCTTTTTTTGCCTTTCAACGACATGTTGCTTCGACGTATCGAGACACGTGAATAAGCGAGAGGTTGCAATGAACGTAATAACAAACACGCACATTTTTACATTCAACTGTTTGAGTGCTGTAGTGAGTTAGTCCATTTACCCCTAGAATCAACTAGCCCCGGTCTCCCCTAACAGTCAAATTTTGTGACGTTTCTGCGATTTTGTTGAAGAATCAAATTATGGAAGAGCAGAAACGTTTATAAACTCGATTACGAACGTTGATTTGATGAAGTTGATACGCGATTAAAAACGACGTATTAGACAAGGACAAAGTTGCCATTTAATGTTGCCTGCCTCGTGCGAGTTTGACGTTGAAAGTTTACATAAAAATTCTCGGATATAATCTGCTTCATGGTTACGGAAACCCGCCGAGAGTTCCTGGTTCTTATAATGTCATTGGAAAGATCAAAGTACACATGGGAATGGTCCCGGAGCGTCTGGTCTTATTACCCTATTACATTAATTAACAATTAATTATCTACGTGTACACAAGCTTCAACCGTATATGATGAGTACACAAATGAACATTCACTTGGGATCAAAATTCTATGAAACTTAATATAAACGCTCCAAATTTCAGCGAAGCATCGCGCACCATCTTTCGTAAATGAATACTAGACAGAAATTGATGAATCTTTAAATTTCATCGTTGTAAGAAAATACCGTTGGTTGAAGGAAAAATAATCGCCAAGAATCATCGGTGATGTTTTTTTTCATGTCAAAGGACGCAGAAGGACTCGACCGTAATATTTTCATTTTCAATATCAGCGATCTTTTAATTTGGTATATTTGCATGAGTCAACAAGGTAGATACATTTACGCATATATGGATACAAGCCGGGTGCACTTGAGGGCTCATACCACTTTCACAGAGTTTAATAAACATTGACCATAGGAGGGTGTTTATCCAACATGGAATTTCTCCACTGGTATCCTAATTGCGTACGTTAAACGTTGGTGCACATGCACATACGTCGTCGCGAGCTTTCACTTGGCCGTTACTGCAATTTCGACGAAAATTTAACGAAGCGCGAGAGGAAGTAAATGCAGGTGACGCGACAGCTCAACGAGAGAGCAAGGAACGAATGTAAAAAGGGTGGTATATATATAGAGATGTGAATATGGACGTATATGTACAAATGGAGGACCACTATGGCCATCACCAGCAATTCACTCAACGGGAGACTGGCCACGAGTCAGAGAGCCCTGGTACTTTTTCCTCTCTCTCTCTCTCTCTCTCTCTCTCTCTCTCTCTCTCTCTCTCTCTCTCTCTCTCTCTCTCTCTCTCTCTCTCTCTCGCTCTCTCTCTCCCTTTCCCTCCCTTGGAGAATCCATGCACAGCTTTAATACTCCCACTGCGCCTCTTTCTGAACATAAAAAGAGAGGATATTATACGATAAAAAGTTCCTCTCCGCTTCTCTTTTTCATCTCGCGAGTTAACTTTTCCTCTATCTCTCCTTGGTCATTTTTTCTGTATATATCATTATCTCTTTCCTTTCGTCTTTCTCTCTCTCTCTCTCTCTCTCTCTCTCTCTCTCTCTCTCCCTCTCTCGCCTACTTTTTTCTCCATCTTTTTACGTCATCCCGCGGGTCTCTCCAGCTCGTATTTACTACCCTCCCACACAGTGCATTGAGATTTCCTACGGGAATTCCCAATAACCGCAACAACAATGTTTCAGGGAGCGATTTTAATTGTGTTTTATATATTTTTTCTTCTGGATCTTATTTTAAGGATAATAAAAATTTGAAATAAAATTTATCTCCAAAGCAACAATATTCTCCATTCAAATAAGGAAAAATATTTTTTTTTTATCTTGCCTGCTTTCTACGCAACCATTGGAAAAAACTAGACTCCTTTTTATTTGTTTCTCCCAATCAAGAAACCTTCAAACTCATCATACTGCTGTTCGCTGTCACGAAGAAAAACTATTTAAAAAAGGTGACAATGATATGCGCAGAAGAATAGTAAAAAAATGGGCTTTGATGCTCGAAAAAAAGAGAATCCAAACCGCAGTCCCTTTCATTTGTCTCACGAGAAAAATATAGTTCCTCTTTCTCTTTCTCGCTCAGGGTACACGCTATCACGTTTTATTGGCGCCATTGCGATTCGTACATTCGTGCATATACGCAGAACTCGTTCACTTAATTGGGGTGATTATACCGGAGGAGTTCACCAACGACGCACGAAACACATCGCACACATCAAAACTCATGCAGCGAAGTGAAAACGAAAGAGTTCTCTTTTTATTTCTCTTTAGTTTATTTTTTTTTTCGCGGGAGAAAGAAAGAAAAACGTTGTAGGGAATATCCCATTTCGTATTTTCACCGTTTCTGTATAATTCTTGGGGAAGAATTCATACACGGGGCTCACAAGCACGGAGCTATGCTCTCACTCTTCTTTGACAGAGAAAGAGGCAAAAGGGTCACTTATATCGTCAAAATGGCAAAAGGTACTGGCAACTGAACACCACTCACACGTGATATGACGTGCAGACATTGCTTGCCGACAAAACGGAGCCGCACGCATATATACGTGAATTTCGCAGTTACTGCGAAATGCAAAAGGTTTTCGTATATTGTTTCTCCTTTTTTTTTTCGCTTATTCTTCAATCCTGCACTTCGATGCCATATTTTTTAATTCATCGTGTAATTTATACACTTCATGTAGCCAGTATGGTGATAAAAAGGAATAATCTTGATTAAGGGATAACACCTATGTAATCGGCTGAACGAGAGGTCTATTTTCGAATTTTTTTTTGTTTGTTTGATTCACTGAATCGTGCTATTGAAGAATAAATTCAACAACCTCATGAGGCCTGAAGGAGACGATCGATTTGTAATTAGTAAACAGTTAAATTTGGACAATTTTTATTTGATTTGCTTAAGAATTTCACAGTATCTAAAAAGTTGAAGTTTCTACAGAAATACGTAGAACTTTTTTGATAAAAATTTTCGACTTTTTTACTCGATTTTTTCTGGAAACTGATTTTACTCGATTTTTTTTGGAATCTTGGCACTTTTTTTTGAAAACTCCGCCATTTTGGCAAAACGCAATACTTAAAAAATCGGCTACGTATTTTTCTAGATATTGGAGTAAAGGAAATTTTTAAAATTGGTTCTTTGCTTTAGAACCAAAATTACTTATGCTCCTTGCCGCTGATTACCCTGCCCAATTAACGGTCTGCATCAAACCGCTGCCGATCCACCATTAAAAAAAAAAGAAATTATGAAAAAGTTATTTTTTGAGCTGTTCGATATGAATAATAAAGTTATCAAGCTCAATAAGTCAAACAAAATTCCCAAAAGCTCACTTTTTCAGCCGGTTACATAGGTGTTCACCCCTTAATTAATTGCCGAAACAAAGTATTGCGATCCTATTCATAAATTTTTTTTTTTACAACCATTTCGACCTAATAATGATTGTTCGTATAAAAAGAATGGAGTTTCCTGGAAATTTGCTTCTTCATTGACCAGCACTAACCCCTTTATTAAAGAATTACAAAATAAAAATTGCTGTGCTGACCTCCGCTTCAACACGCCCTTCGTTGCATGCGTTTTATTCTCGTGAACAATTGTTCGACGAGACGCGAGGGTGGTACCGTTCTTGGTTGAGCTTTTCATATTCTATGTGCATGCATAAAATATATGGGGCATTCGATGCCAAACCGGCCAGTCCGTGACCCCGACCATTTTTGATTTTGTCGAAATTTTTTCGTTTTCAAGTAACTACTGAAAGAAGTTTTTACGATTTTTTTTTAGATTTTTATCTCAACCTGTTTAAAAATAATGAATTTTTCAAAATTTGGCACGATATTTTTTTAAATACTCATAACTTTTTCAGCAACAGAGATATCAAAATAAAATAGAAGGCAATTTTTTTCGTCTTGAATTGTAGTTTCTTAAAAAATACAAAAAAATGATCAAAAGGCAATTTCATAGTTTTTTTTTAGTTTTAATCCAAAAATATTTTTTTTCAGAACTTGGACCGTTTTGATTTTTTTGAAAAAAATCACCTTTTTTGTAGACATATTTTTACATGTTTCAAAAAATTCACAGCTTGTGATATCCATCCCTTCTATTTTTTTCTCATTTTTTACCACGTGTAAACCAATAATTATTAGTTGTCAATCCTGAATTATATTTTTTTGTTTTTTTTTTCCACTCATAATTCCATTCCTCAAGAAATTATGGATGAAAAAATTAATAAATAAATATTGGAACTGATTTCCATGTTTTTTTCAGTTTTCAACCAAACATTTACTTTCACATTTGGGCCATTTTGATTTTTCTGAAAAAATTCACCATCTTTCACGACACATTTTTATACGTCCCACAAAATCCGTAGCGTGTGATATTCATGAATAAGGATTAATAATTGATAATCATTGGTTTACACATGACAGAGAATTGAAAAAAAATATAATTTATGGATATCACACGCTGCGGATTTTTTGGGATGTGTAAAAATGTGTCGTGAAAGATGGTGATTTTTTTCAGAAAAATCAAAATGGCCCAAGTTGTAAAAAAATGTTTGGTTGAAAACTGAAAAACATGGAAATCAGTTCCAACATTTATTTATTAACTTTTTTCATACATAATCTCTTGAGGAATGGAATTATGAGTGGAAAAAAAAAACAATAAAAAAATATAATCCAAGATTGACTCTTTATTATTGGTTTACACGTGGTAAAAAATGAGAAAAAAATAGAAGGTATGAATATCACAAGCTGTAAATTTTTCGAGATATGTAAAAATATGTCTAGAAAAATGGTAAATTTTTTCAAAGAAATCAAAACGGTCCAAGTTTTGAAAAAAAAATATTTTTGGATTAAAACTAAAAAAACATATGAAATTGACTTTTGATAATTTTTTTGTATTTTTTTTTATGAAACTATCATTCAACGCAAAAAAAATTACCTTCTGTTATATTTTGATATCTCTGACGTTGAAAAAGTTATGAGCATTTAAAAAAATTTCTTGCGAAATTTTGAAAAATTCATTACTTTTAAACGGGTTAAGATAAAAATCTAAAAAAATTCCTAAAAACTCCTTTAAGTAGTTACTTGAAAGTAAAAATTTTTTGACAAAATCAAAAATGGTCGGGGTCACGGACTGGCCGGTTTAGCATGGAATGCCTCATATATATATATATATATATATTTATCTCACAGGCATTTATTCTTGACTGAAAATGAGGATATAATTGTTGGTGCCAATTGTTTATTCGCCAACGGCACAACCGGAAACGTTAATTTTCCGTTGTGCGCCGGGCATAAACAAAAGGTACGTTCGCGACCGAAAGTTCTTCCGGTTTATCAAGTTCAGTGACGATTGTTCGTGCCACGGAAAATTTTAGTTTTAATAAATCTCATTGAGTGTGCATTTTTCACGCTCCCGCTCGAATTTTTTTTTTTCACCAAATTTATACATTTTATTAACTATATTTTTTTAGTCTTTTTGACTGAAGACTAGCATTTTTAATCTATTATTAATATGCATTTGAAAATGAATAAATAGCATCAACGTTTTAATAGTTTTTTAATTACTCCATTAAACGAAAAATGTACTCTATCAAATGAAATTCACGAAAATATTCACTTCTTCACCTAAACAAATTCACAACAATTTGAACACGGTCAAATGATGAAAAAAAAAAACAATTATTCCACTTGAAATGCTCTTCAGATTGGAATGAATTGAAATGAGAATAAATTTAATTACTCGATGAGCTGATATGCTATTGATTTTCAATGCTAATTAATTCATTCGTCACTACCAATCGAACTACTCGCGAAAAAAAGATTCTTGTGAAAGTACATTAATGAATTGTAGACTTACGAGTCTGCGGGAAGAAAAGAAGAGTGTTATCAAGGAAAAATAAAGCCAGGAGGATTTTGTTGCGCATACTCGTTTTTATCTCTCGCATTCAGGATGGAGCGCTGCCATTTTTAAGCCATTTATTTTTTTGTATCCCAAGAGTTTCACAAACACTTAATTAAAAATCCAGCGTGCGAAGCGTACAGCTCGCTCGATCATTAGACTTTGGGAAACGCAAAGTTTTTGATGTGGGACTTAGTTGGTCGTTAAGCACGGCGCTTCTGCAACCTGATGCAAGTTTTCTATTCTACGTGTATTTATATATTTATATATAGTTTCAAGAGCTCTTGTGCGGAGGCTCAACATTGGATGAACTCTCATTAAGGTTGTGCGAAACCGTGCGAGAGAGCTTTAAGTATTATACTATATACGCATATAAATGCGAGCTCAGCTCGTATCCCGAGCGTTTTCCACGGTCACGTTAATGACACAAAGTAGGAAAATTCTTTATCACATCAGATTATCCCGGTACGAAAGGGTCACGAATATCGTTAAACTATTCGCTGTTTCAATGTCCGTCGAGCCGTATAAAGTATATAAATAAAATATCCTTGTTGCATATATCCTCGACGAAAATAATACTCCGAAGTAAAGGCACTTACGAAATCTCCTTTTCGTTATTACATTACTCAAAACTTACTCAAGATATGTATGAAATTTTGATTTTTTTCAATCGTCTTACGTTATAAAAATGAATTTATGTGCCTCAATAATCTTCACTTTTTAATTCAATTCGTATTTATTCGGATTAATTTATATATGAGGATTGGGAGATATATTTATGAAACCGGAGAATACACCACTTTGAAATACTTTTTTCTCTGTTATAAAATTTATTTGTGTTAAAATTTGGAACGTTGATGTTTCCTCTGCGAATTTTTGACACATTACCTTCTGCATGCTCGAATAAACAGGGAAAAATGGCTTCAGGATCTTAGAAAATTCGAAAATTTTCTTCGCCCATCAAATATTATTGTCGAAAATATGACTACGAAGTTTCGAAACGCAATTCAAAATGCTTCTAATGTCATAAGGCCCGTAAATATGTCCTCAACGCTCACTAGATTTTGAACTGTACAAAACTACATTTTAAAAATTGGCCTTAGCGATATCTCCAAAAATATGTGATCGCTCCTGTTCAAATTTTTTCCACATAAAAATAACAATCTTCCATCCAAATTAAACCCGTCAGTTTTCAAAAATTACTGTAAAAAATGATTTTTTTATTGCGAAACAACGAAACAAAATTGCATAAAATTCAATTTTGCTATTTATAAAAATATTTTATAGAAAAACGTGCTATTTATGGAATTATTTCTTTTTTGCACTTTTTCAGATTCATTGTTAGTGTATGAATGTTAACATAAGACAAAAATTAGTTGGTTTCTGTCAGATCAATACAACAGATGCTGAGAGTTATGTCATTTCTGAACTCGTGCCATGACGTTCCGGAAAACAGCATCATCACTCCACCATTGTGTAAAATATCGTGAAAAAAAATAAATCGTAGTAGTCAAAACTCATAACTCGCACTCAAAATTTCAAAAATATTGAATAAAGCATTTTCTTTTTTAAAAATAGTAAAAGTTGATTCCCTTTAACCTCTCCAAATAAAGTATTTTCCTCTCAATTATATTATGTTTTGCTTGTTATTGCTGCCCGATATGAAAACCCTTAATAGTAACAATGATTAAAATATTAATAATAATGTGGTATATAAATTTCTATGCAGAAGTATGCAAATATGATATACAGTCAAAAATGGCACGACGAAATAGAGTATTATGAAACCGGTCTAATTGCTTCCTCGTTTATTATTCCATTAAGTACTTTCCTCTACCGGAGCAGTGTCAAGTTATGGGACCCGAGCATTATTCATTGAGCGAGAGTATATGTGCTCTTTCTCTTCATATCTTCCTCTCTTTCTCTTGCGGTCTTTACGTTCGTGAACATGCCACAAGATTTGCCAAGCTTTACCGGCTTCACTCATATTTTCGACCAAATGAGATCGCCCGAAACACGCCCGATTAATAAATGAGATATTAACATAAAACGAGATATGAAAGACGTGAAACTCACTTTTACGGTACGGAGTACGACGTAATTGCAAAATTAATAAATTAACCAACTCATATGTTTTTGGTATACGATCAACGTAGGGCAAAAACGAATTTCGGTTGTAGATATTTTGAAGGACCAGCTGTCATTATGACATTTTACGACAGACAGAATAACTTCAGAGTCATAATTTGACTTGAACTCTAACACGAGACGCGAGCTACGTGCAACGTCATAGCGAACCAATCGAAATAGCGGTTACATGTCATTTGAACCAAAACCATTTGAACCAAAATCATTTGAACCAAAAAACAGGAGAGTATCGGCTCGTTAGCGAAGCTGAGCAGAGATGTCGCCATCAATGTTTTGTCGATAATTGGACAATTGCAGATTCAGCGGAGATACCCGAACGTGGACTTGATTTAACAGCGGAGAAGCGGTGACAAAACTGCAATTTCATACGTTGCAAAATTAAAGATGGTTCGAACAATTCCGAACTGTCATTTTAACAGACTGAGGCCCGGTTTTTCCACCTTCCGGTAAATTTTATCTGACAGCTAAAGATCTGCTATCCAATGCTAAAACCATCAGGTAAAATTTACCTGGAGGTGGAACAACTGGCCCTGAATGAATTTAACCCAGCGACGGTTGCGTTTCGCGAACCAATCAGAATCGCGGAAAAGCGATTACAATGAACAGCTAATTCACGCGTCACAACCTTACTTTGTATAAAATAATTTTTCAAAAACAAGAGACAACAATTTTGTAAAAATGTTGTTGATGTCGCTTTTATTAATATTTTATAAAAATATTACAATTGTCGTATGTACGATTTCTAATTTTATTTTTTATTTTTATTTCGATTTACTATTTATTATTTATTTATTATAATGTGTATTTGGAACAAATCTAGTGAAATATATGTATCGTAGTATGAGATTTTAATACGATAAAGCCGAATAATGTTTCGGTGAACTATTTTAGATTAACGTCCATTATTTTGATTTTATCAAAAACGCTTCCGTCCTCCTCGAATCTCGTGGTCTAATAATCTTTTTGCACGTCGTCAAGGCTTCCGGTAACAACGCAAAAACACCGAAACAATTGAGCCCCTGTGCCCAGCCTCGCTCGTCAAGCCGGCAAGGGATCTCCCATATATATCGATAGTAGATTTCGTCGTCACAATGTTTCAACTCTTTGGTTTCAACAACCAATTTATTTTATACCTCAATGAAACTTTCAAAGCTTCAGATCTTTTTGTAACGATGATAATACTTTGGGTGAACGTTCCTATCCTCAAAGAACTGAAAAATAACTTCAAAAATCGTATCGCTGAACTGTACTTCCAGTCAGGAATGTGAAAACTTGAAAAAAAAATTCAACTGCCTAAATTTTTGTCTCTGCTGATCATAGATTTTTTCACACATTTCTGTAAGTATTAATTAACAAAAATCAGCATCGGTTTTATCTTCCAATAAATTTTCGCAGGAGTACCATTACTTTTTGTCGATTTATTTATACAAATTTCTGATTAAATGTTTGAAAATAATGTTACGCACTGTTCCGACTCGAAAGCAATCATCTTTCTGTAAAATGTTAGATTGATGAATAAAATAAATCAATAAATCGACGAAAAAAATGGTATTTTTGCAAGAAACTGGTGGACGATAAAACCGATGCCTAGTTTCGTGAACAATAGTTACAGAAAAGTGTGAAAAAATCTACGATTGGCCACGATAAAAACTTAAGCAGTTGAATCAATTTTCGGGATGCAGTTCGGGTGCAGTTCTTGCCGTTATTTCTCAGTTTTTATACAACATAGACTCACTCGAAGTATTGTCGTAGTTGAAAAAAGGCCCGAAACTTTGAAAATTTCGTTGAGAAATAACCATAAATAACGAATATTGTCGTGATCTACGAAGAAAGTAGAAAATTTGGAACTTTCAGGACCCCCGAGTGCCTAATAGAAATTAAAGTAATGATTGTATAAATTTTAAAGTAAAAAAAACCATAATGACTCTATGTACAATCAACTCAATATTCATATGTTGGTAATTCGCTTCATAAATTATAAAAAACATCAGGATCCGTTTCATCAAGAAATAGACATTTAAATATATCGTTATAAAATTCCGTATAGTACTCGCAAGCTCTTTTGTTATCGGGTGAAAAATTAACTTCCAAAATAACCGGTTGAATTTCTTCGTTTTTCCATTCGAGCATCAGATCAGCTGCGTAGACAGCTCTGCTTTGTGGATTATGAGCAATGCCTTTGGGTGGTTCAGTTTGGGAAGCAGCCTCTAGAACTTCTCTCAACATCTTCAATATTTTAGGCTCGACGCAACGGCTCCAATCGAAATTCGAATACATTTTGTTCCATTCGACGATGAAATCGTGACATTTGACGTGAGAGAGTTGCGCATTTTCCGAATAATTCATCACGGTAAAATGTTGCTCGTAAACGTCCAAATTATTCAAGGCAAATTCCTTGTTCGCGAATCTAAGGAAAAAATTGGAATAAGCGTAGGCTACCAAGGGTTTTACGGATTTGAGAAGAACGACGTATCTTATGTCGAACTTGACTCGACCGATTTCCGGCCTCGTGTACAAAACCGGCGACTCGATGTATTTTTGAGCTATTTTCGATCCCGTCGATGGTAGACGCAGAATATGAGTCAAGTTTTTAGTGATATGAGTATCTAAACCCCGTGCCAAGTTCCAAGGTTTACAGATCCAATGATTGTCGAGATCGAGCCTTTCTCGTTCTTTGAAATAAGCTACGAATTGACAAAGTTCTGTGCTCAAATTATAAGTCGTTGGTAACCAGGATGGATAAGTATCGAGGGTTTCCGGATCGTGCTTCTTGCCGGTAGCTTTACGACGGCAAATTATCGCCAGTAAATCTTTGATCGTGAGAACGTTCTCGAACGGGAATTGATTAACGTAGGAATGCGGCGATCGGAGGCTCAGATCTTCGTAATCTTTGAAATGGCTCATCAACCACAAAATATCAGCTTGTTCGATATCCTCGACGATCTCGAACTTGGAATGAGTCAGATATTCATTGACAAACCTGTACTCCGAATAAACTTTGAGTTTCGCATTGATTGGCCTTTCAGGATATTCTGATTCGCTCAAATTCGGCAAAGTTTCACGGATGTGACCAGCGAGAAAATAATCTTCGGACGGCTCGAACTGTTCGAAACTTGGGTATGTAAAATCGTCATCTGTCCAAGGTAACGAAAGTGCTCGTCTCTTATCATCATCGTGAGTTTGACCTTCGATAAAATCACGAGTTACTTGTTCGTCGTTTTTGATGCTCTTCACAGGGAACAAAAGAGTATAAGTCACTCCGTCGTTAAGATATAAAAACGGAACGGTCCGGGAATTCGGCTCGTCGCTGTGATTTATCGCAGATCCAACCTCGTCCATTATGTACCAAACTGGCATTCTCTCCTCAACCGTGCCGTCGCTCAGAGCAAAAGTTTGATTATATCGCCACATTTCTTGCAATACGAACTTGACTTTTTCTTCGTTGGATAAATCCTCTGAGTTTTTTAAGCCCATGAGCATGCACATGCGCTCCAAAAGTCCTGGAACCTCCGACAAATTTTGTCTCGCGCTTGCCGCGTCGTAAGTCCAAGCATGATCGATCAAAAAAATGTTGTTCGGATCGTCAAACGACAATCCGCTCTCTGCATTGACAAACAATTTCCAAACAGGATCTTTCGGTGCTCTCTCATCATCGCCGTAATCAACCAATGCCAACTGAAATACAAGACCCGCGTCAAAAATTTGATTGTGTAATTTTTTGTACACCGTCTCCCAATATTTTTTCGGCACTCCGGATAATTCCAACTGCCTCTGGTGGTACTGCAGAAATGTGCCAAAGCGCGAAGTACCGTCCATGTTAAAAAAAATTTAACTGCAAAAAAACGTATTTGTAATTAAAAAAATCGATATAAGAAAAACGTAAACGATGAATTACTTTTTGGAACTGAATTTCTATAAATGTAGCTGCTGATTCACTATATTTTACAATTCAAATACATGAATACATTTTTTTTTATAATATTGTGCATTTTTAATCACTATTATTGCTTCATATTTTTTTTTTTTACTAAATTTACCATATGTTTTCGATATTTGTTTAAACGTTCCGGGTTCGTATTTAACCTCAAAAAAGCCGGTACAAGTAAGAATTCCATTTGTTCTTGGCACTGCCGAAAAAATATCCCAAACGATAGTTCAATAATGAATTAATAATAAGTAATCACTGGTAAAAACAAAATTGTAAAACTGTAAAATGTATAAACAAATACGAAATGCTAACCTCAAAGTATCCAGGGTAGAGTTTCTAGCGTGATCCAATGCTTATGAAATTATAAACACTAATTTCAAATATATATTACTCACTATGATGAAAATATTGTTGAATCAACAAAATTATTGTTCAATTAACAAATTTCATTTTATTCGCCACAGTACGTTGATACAAAAAAAATTTTAGCTATACTTCCAAAATGGGTAAACCTCGGAGCGACCTCAAATTTACAGTCGACTCTCTCACTTGTCACGTTCCCATATGTTCACTGTTCTCATATGTCCACTCCGTCTGTTCTCATGTGTCAACTTCCCCACCCCCCACTCTGGCACATTTTTTGAAACATTCAAGACGCCTTGCGTGTTGCGCATGCGCTGTGGTGTCAGCAGTCATGAAAGTGGAGATGGAGGAGAACCTGGCACAAGGGAACTTATTTGGGCCCGACAGGCTGACAAGTGGGAGAGTCGACTGTAATCTTACAATTTTGCAGAGTTTTGAGTTTTCATCAACCGATAAAACACGACTGATACCAACGGAGACCCAAAGCACGTTTCATAAAAGCCGAAATAAAAAAAAATCGATGCACTATTAAAGTCATGCAGTCACTAATCGTGTTACTTAAAAAAAAGTAAACACGCAATTATTACAATTTTCGAACAAAAATTGTTCTGATTCAATCGTAATTGATTAATTATAGTAATACAAGATTTTATTTTAACTCCACGAGAAATGTCCGTTGTGAACTCAATTGTTTAACGCTCAACGTCGTATATCACTTCCGGTTACCGCTAAAGTGTTTCGCGCGCTGCTCTGCGTTAACGTATATTTTGCGTCTGAACGTGAAAGCAAAACGACAGAAGCCGGCATTGCACTTTCGTTCGTGATACAACTGCTTTTCGAAAGATCGTTCAGGTAAGAAGCCCTACATTTTTCACACTTATCGAAAATATCTAAGACTTCAAGAAATTCGAGTACCCAACGTCTTTCAACATTAACAGATGACGATAATTAATTGTTAATCCACGTGGGTACTCTAACCTGCTCGCCCATTTGCCTTATATTTTTCTAACGGTTGAGGATTTTTCTCAACTGTTTTTTTTTCGCATATGAGTTCGGTGGTTCGTAAATGATATTGAACTAATCAAAAAATATTCATCGAACGAGATCGAAATCGAAAGACTGTAGTTGAAGGCTGATTAATTTCCATGGAATTATTACTCGCAATAAATAAAAAAAGATCGGATGTGCCAATTATTCAATCGCAAATTAATTTACATATCACAGTCATCAGCCATGATTAAAAAAATTATCGTACATGCAATTTTGAATTAAAAGAGATCTTTTATACTGATGAGTTGCAGACATAATCATAATTGAAATCGAGCGTTTTTGTAGAGACAACCGTTTGGAAATAACGAACTGTTGATAATTGTATCAATTAAAATTATTTATTCGATTTAAGGGGGATCGGCTATCACGCAAAGATAAAGATTTGGACTTGAAATTTTTATGAGTTATAAACGAAGACTATACGCAGCTGTTCCCAAAATTTGAGCAATATTGACCGCTTCGTTCGTTCGTAATAAATTTTCAAAGTTGTGCATCTTGATGAAGCACGTCCCCTTATGGAGGCAATCTACGGAAGTTCAGTAATCACAATTTTGATGCTCTCACAGTAAAGTTAGATAATCCAAAAATCGAATTTCGGTAGATGAGATATAACAGATATTGTAAAAAATCGAGAGATGCCGATTCACCGTCTCAATTAATTACAACATAACAACAAAGTTTCACTTCGCCCAATGATTGTCGGAGGAAGAAATAGTATCGATAGGTTTGGCAACGTAGCTCATATGACTGAGGGTTCAGTAAGCCCCGCGCGGGACATGGGCTAGACAAGAACAGCTTTATACAGCCTTATGCGCATGCGCAGGCCTGCGCGGCTCACTAAAACCAATCTAACAGCTGATGCGTTTGAAAAACATAACCTCACTTCACTATATAAACGACTCGAATCGAACTCGGAAAAAAAGAAATGAATGTGCAAACAGTACATAAATAAATGATTTAGAAAGCATTTTCAGAACCATTTTTCAATCTATAACTCTATCGAACCGTGCTCAATTGAAATTATACATAAATACTCATATTTGACAAACTAGCTGATGGTGTGGAGAATATTGGAAGAGGATTCCATTGATATTATTATATCATGAATAAATACATCAGCTGGGCCACTGTATTTTTCTTTTCGTTTCAAACCTGCCTTTAAAACGGCTCTGATTATTTTTTTCTTGTTCAGTCATCGCGTTACTAACACTAATTCATTTCTCACGAGGTACGAGTATCAACAAGAGCGTCATAAAATACGTTGCCAGGTATTGCCAAGTTTTGATCGTAGGGAAGGGCTCCGCTGTGACTCCCAAGTCGTTGAAAATCTAATTATTCAATTTATCTCGACTAAATTAATTATTTATCAAGAATGTGGGACATTATAAGAAATCATAATTGATAACATGAATATTCAACATAAATCAGGATAACTGTGAATAACTTTAATTTAAGCTCTTTTTTTACTTCAGAGAAATAGCCGATCCCCCTTAACGATCGAAGAAACTGAGCCCACTTAGCTTTCCTCCATTTTATGGTGAAAAATTGTGTATCCCATAGTTTTTATTCTCTCTCACAAATGTTTGAGTTTGGGTAAATTTTCAAAGAATCAGGGCTTTTTCCAACTATTATAATACTTCGAGTGTGTGTTTCTACTATTTGAAAACCAAGAAATAACTTCAAGAACCATACCACCAAACTATTGCTGGTCACGAATGTGAAAACTCAAAAAAATGATCCAATCGTCCCAGTTTTTGTTATTTATGACCAATTTTTTTTTTTTAATACATTGGAAAATAAAATAAATCAATAAAACGATGCAATACATTAGTATGTGTACAAAATTCCTACTTATAGAAATGTGTGAAAACATGGATGATTGACAATGACAAAAACTTAGGTAGTTGAATCATTTTTTTTGGTTTTCACGTTCAGGACTGAAAATACAGTATGGCAGTATGGTTCTTGCACTTATTTTTCAATTTTTTGTCAATAGTAAGTTTCACTGCAGTTCCTGCTTAATGTCAACAACAAAAAAACAAATTATTATTTTTTCAAATATTTTATTGCAGTCAATCACGAGATAAAAACAACTACTATCATCATCATATCAGAGATAAAATCAGCTGCTATGACAAAAGCGAAGGTAGCTCTGAACAATTCCAAGAATAATTTAAAGCATCCGAAGGATGGATCGATTCATAAGAAAAAACAGCAGAAATTCAAGAACACACCTACCGGCAAAGTCTCTTTGATAAATGGTACCCCTTCGAAGCTCAATGGAAAGCAGATGTCGCCTAAAAGTAGTAATGGAGTTATGAAATCTCCAAAATCTCCACGATCACCGAAATCGCCAAAATTACCGAAAGGCGGTGCGAGTGGTAAAAATGGAGTGGGTGAGAAAAAGTCTCCAAAGGGCAACAAGAAGGAGGAAGAAGAGGATGAAGATTCTGAAGAAGATATCAACGAAGGTATCAGCATTAACGAGATAGTCAGTGGACAGGAAGACGAAGAAGATGACGATGATTCGTCCGATGATGAAGCTGTGCCAGATGTTTTCAAGACGAGTCTACCCGACGTGACTGATGAGTCGGACGTCGATTTCGACGTGACGGCTGTTGAAAATAAGGGGGTCAAAATGTTCAGAGGCATGGGAAAAATGAAACAAGAGGCTGAACAATCTGACGAAGAGGATGATGAAGAGGAAGACGATGATGAGGAGGATGAGGAAGATGAGAGTAAACCAGTGCTCGGATTATCAGCTCTTCTTGGTGATTCCATCAAGGACGAATCCGGCGATGAAGACTTTATAGGCCTGGAAAATTCCGAGGACGATGACGATGACGATGAAGATGATGATGATGATGATGAGGATGAGGATGAATCCGACGATGAAACGGTTGATGAATCCTTGAACTCGTCAAACGTCACTTCCATCGATGATGATGATGAAGAAGAAGAAGATGACGACGACGAAGATGGTGAAGACGACGACGAATCGTCGCCTGACCTCACTGCTCTCCTCGGTACCTCCCTGGCCGACGACTCTGACGACAATGACTTCGAAGCCGACGATGACGACAACGAAGACGAAGATGAGGACGAGGACATCAACAACGAGGAAGATGACGAAGAGATCCCAGAGTCCAAAAATAAAAAAAAGAAGAAATCTGCCTCTAAATCCCCTGAGATAACTGCTGAAGAGCAAGCTGAGCAGGATGCAAGAACTATATTTATTGGCAACATTCCGAAGGAAATCAAAGTTCAAGTCTTGACTAAAGCATTCAAGAAATTCGGTCCCATCGAATCCGTAAGACTACGGGGAATAATACCTGAAGATCCTAAAATGTCATTGAAAGTTGCTGCAATCAAGAAGAAATTCCATAAGAAAAGTAGCAACATATGTGCTTTCATCGTCTACAAAAAAGAAGAGTCCGTCAAGAAAGCTCTTGTCATGAACGGAAAAAAATTTGAGGGTAATTACTTGAGGGTCGACCGCACCAGAAGGCCCAATTCGAGCGACAAAAAGAAATCGGTATTCTTGGGAAATTTACCCTTCAGTAAGTAACGTTTTATGTTATTTTTTTCGTTTTGTGTCGAAATTTTCGCACCCTTTGAATGTGATGATTTTTTTTTTTACTATCCAGTTATTTTCTCGTTTTATTTTCGAAAACAGGTAAAAATTTGTTTTTACAATTTTTTGAAAATTAAAAAAAGTGCGTAATTGAAAATAAGTTCACGCGTTTTGTTGATGCTAATTTAAATAACGTTCAGTTTTATAAATTACTCGGAATAATTAAAATCAATTCATTACTTAATTACTAATGATTTGATTTATTCGAAAAAAGTTCCTTTTCCTAGCAAAGTATTATCACCACGAATTTCATTATTTATAGGTAATTTAATTTGTGTTTTTACAGCTATCGAAGACAACGAATTATGGGAAGCTTTCAAAGATTGTGGAAGAATTGAATCAGTGCGCGTAATCAGACATCGTCATACGGGTCTCGGACGTGGATTTGGTTACATAAATTTTGAAACCGCGGACGGTGCTGTGCTCGCCCTGAGTCTGGACGGTACCGATATCGCCAACCGGAAGGTTCGCGTGCAGTCTTGCAGTTCTCAAGAGACATGGAAGAAACAGCAGCAAAACCCCGAAAAAGGTGGTAAAAGGAAGCATCAATCGGAAAGTGAATCGAACGATTCACCGAAGAAAGTAAAAACCGAGAATTCCGAATCAGTCGAGCGTGCCGTAAGTATTTTCAAAAATACGTTATAATTAATTGATGTTTATTTTGAAAAATCAAAAGTTAATTTAAATAAAAATGAAATTATTTCAGACCCACAACAGCTTGAACGCGGAAAGACGCACGAAAAAAGGCAACAAACGTTCTCAAGGTGACAAACAAAGAGCAAAAGCGACCTCAGCCAGCTCGAAGAGCGACAGCAGCCCGCAAAAATTCCAAGGTCAAATTGGCGGCACCAAGAATAAAAAACAAAAACAGGACAAGACTTCAAAAAAGAAGAAGCAAATGGCCGCAAAGCTCCTCGCTAAACCGAAAAAACCATCAGCGAAATGAGAATAGTACTAATTTTCATTAAGTTTTTCTTTTCTCTTTTATCGTTTTTAGCTATTTTCAATATTTATCGTATAACTGTATCGTTGAACCATGTGTGTCGCCAAGAATTCAATTCCGTACTTGGTTCGAATTTGGATGTAAAGTTTTTATGCATCATCGACTTTCTTCATTGAAAAACCCATTTTTTTTAATTCATCCATCAAAAAGACGAATGTATATAACACGTTAATCACATTACATATGCAGATCGATGGTAATGATATATTATAAAAACAGGCGCAAATAATGTACTAGAGAATTAAAAAAAGAAACACATATTTATTTTTATTTTTTTTATTTACAATGTTTTACTCTCAAGTTTTTTCCTCGCTTTTCAAATTCTTTATCTTCGTATGCAATTGCGAGGGAAAACTTTCGATATTATCATTAGCGCATTCGCGGCAAAATCTCTTGGTATAAAAAATACTGCAGCCAAGACAAATGGATTTGTTACAAAAACTACAATCTCCACCGACCACCAAAACTTGACCTTTGTTCGGTGGACTCCACGGATCTTTCATCACGTAACAATCTTCCGAAAAATATATTTGTCTAGCGAACGGTGGCTTTCCACCTTTATAATCGTAATGCTCCTCCAATCGGCAGAACGCGCATTTGAATATTCCTCCAGGATTTGACTTTTTTGATTCACCGCCTGTCGGAGCTACAGATTGCTCGGAACGGAATTGAGAATCGTCGATCGTCGCTCTACTCGTCGAAGCCGCCATCCTGTACAGGAATTCAAGAAAAAAGGGTAGAAAATAAAGATTTCAATCGTATATCGCAATAAGTTTATTTTACAATTTTTATTGGAAACAATTCATTTCGGCGTTTGATGTTTTGTTGATCTTTTTTGTATTATTGAGCCGATTTCATAATCTAAAAACGATTCGACACCCAAGTTTTTTTTTCGTAAATTCGAGCCAATTTCATAAGTCAGAATTGTTAAATCTCCTAGATTTTTTTCATCCATTGTCCTTGTAATTAGAATACAATTATATGAAATCGAACAATTTAATTTTCGGTATGAAAAAAAAATTAAATTTTTATTCAATATTCGGTACGTACTTGAAAATTTCAGTACTTAAAATCATCTTCAACACTTTATGAACATATGTCATAACAAAATTATTAAAAATATATTAAGAAATCGTTCAAAAAGATGCCTCAGAAATTTCGTGAATGTATTGAATCTTTTTACAAAAATATGTGTAAAATCCATGATTTTTTATTAATTTATCGAAAGTTTTTCGAAATATCTAACAATAAAGGAAATCTTATTGAAAAATTGATTCGCACTTAGAATGAAAATGACCCAACTCATTTCACGTAACAAAAAAATTATCTGTGTCAAATAATATTTTGTTTGAACAACTCGTTCATAATTTTTTACAATTATTATTTCTAGAAATCAATGTTTGTAAAGTTTCTAAGATCGATGTAAATTCTCTCAGATTTTCAAAGGTATTTTTCCTCTAAAATGAGGCTCGAAAAAAAAATTGCGTAGTTTGTTAGTTCGTTATATTATTAAATATGTTGTCGATACTATATTATATTTTTATAATAAAATACTATATTTTTCTACATAATTTATTTAGGGATATATGTGAATTTTATTTTCTAGTATCAGCAGTGATTTGATCCTGTTGAGGCTCTTTGGGCCACCATCGAGGTTTGGCGACAAAAACCCGAGAATCAGAAATATTGATAGTTTGCGCTGCGAGAGCTTCAGAAATTCTCATAAGTCCAAGGCCAAAGCGGCCTTCACGGCCACGAAATTTTCCGACGATTTTGCCGGCTTCGTCGACCAAATTATCGTCATAATTAAAATTCTTTCCTTCGGAATTTTCGATCGTCAAAGGCATTAATCGTTTACGCACGACTCCGGTGTGATGAGTACGAGCCGTTAATTCTTGTCCGATATAGCAGCCTTTATGAAAGCTGACACCGTGCAAATAGTCGCAATTGATTTCGAGAGGAAGAGCTTTGCCAACGGGCAAATCGTCGATTCCCTCACCGATGCCTAATCGATAACGAAATTCTCGATAATTCAAGCGATTTATTGCCCTTTGAACATCGAGGCCCAAATGCTTGATAATTTGTTTTTCGTCGACTTGTGCCTTGCTCAAAATCCTTAGATTCAACTCCGGAATTCTCGGATCTTCGTAAATGGCAATATCGTCAATGAGCTTGGTAGATTTGTTGCTTAGAGCGCCGCACGGAAATATTTGACCTTCCAACTGTCGTTTCGTCATTTCTGAGTCTCCGGTCTCCTCGTTCGTAAAAACTAGAGGATCGAACGTGCTCCATACTTTCATTTCATTCTCTAACGAATCGATATCAACTTTGCGTCGAACTTTGTACATTTTCAAATGTTTTTCAAGATCTTTCGTTATTCTCTTGTCGCATTCGATGTAATAAATCGATGTTTTGAGTGTTTTGTATATTATGGATTCGTACATAACGCGTCCTTTCGTATTCAAAAATAGGGTATAAATGCTCGCAGCGCCATCCTCGAAATGTTTCATGTCGTTTGTTATCAAACCTTGCAAAAAATTTGATGATTCGTTCCCTTCGATTCTTATTAAACTTCTGTCACCCAAATGCTCCAATATTTTCGATCCCGAGTCCGTCGAATTAAGCCTTTTTGAGTTTTTGTTTGTACCACGTGACCACCTTTCCACTTTCGACTGTACGAGAATTTTACTCGATCGCAACAACGTTAATCTCGGCACAATCGCCATTATTTTTCTTTTTTATTCTTTATATATTCAAACGTAAAACTGCAACTTTGCTTTCAAATGACTTCCATCGCTGAATTCTCTGAAATCCCTGATAAGAGAATGCGAATATTCTGCATCAAGGTTACATTTTTTTCTAACCTCACTTTTGCTATGCGATGTATTACTACGATAAATATTACGTTACGTGCAATATATAAGTTACGTTTTTGACTTACGCCGTTATACGATGTGGTCTTTGCGATTTAAAAATCGCATTTACGTTGACATTACTCCGTTTCTACAACTAATGAATGAGAAAAATATTGACAATTGACCTTTTAAATCTCCGGTACATAACCGGCTGACGATATATATATATATATCTTTGTTAGCAAAGGATTCTGCCCATTCAGCTATTCTGCGGATCGAAAACTAGTCAAATGACCATCTATAATTATGGATCCTTATGTAATGAATATTAACTTTGAATTACAGTTAAAAATTATTTGATCATACAAATAAATAAATAAAAATCGAAACTCTTTAAGATAGGCATAATTATTCATAGATTTTGGACATTGAATTGATTGCCTAGCTACACTGAATATTTATTTCGAAATTTAAATATTTATCCTTAAATTTGAATAAATAGAAAATTGCAAACTTTCTGTTTGTAAAATTTATAGTTTAATGCCGATTTTATTTCATACAATCGGTTAACATTTTTACACACACACTCATATGGCACGCCGTTTTGTTATTTATTATTAGAAATTTGCGACCTCAAATGAAAATACAATATCTCATTAAAACGGAAACTAATAATGTCCGAAACCATTTTAATTTAGTCAAGAGTAAAAATAATGAATTAATTTTATGTCTAGACATAAAATTAATTCGAAATGCACAGGGAAGTATACAGAAAACATGGAATTATTTTTTTGTCTACATAATTTTAATTCATTTTTATTATGTTATAAGAAAAAATTTATGCATTTTGATTCAGCTCAACAGTCATAAAAATTGTGAGACTAAAATTTAATGATTCGCAAAATAATTCAGTAAATTAATATTGTGGTACATCACACGAATTGACGATTCAAAAATTTATTAAGGCCGAATAAAAATTGGGTGAAATAAAATTATACTTCGATAGAATGAATCTTCAAATCAAATTGAAATACCACAATCATAATAATTCAATGAATTAAACTAAATTTTAAACCGCATCAAGTTTTCATTATATCTAAACAAAATATTCATTGACAATTTTCATTATGTACATAATTAAAATGTTTATATTAAAATTAAGGACATAATTTTAATTCCGTAAAATTTTATTCGGAATTTAAAATTATGTACAAAATTGTTATTCATTCAAATTTAAATTCGAGTCTCAAAATTATGTATATAATTCCAATTCTCGAATTAAATTTTGGAGCCTAATTTAATTTTTTGATATTATTAAGATTGTATACATAATTTTTATTCTTCAATTAAAATTTAAATTAGTTACAATGGTCTACATAATTTTAATTCGCTCAAATTTTAATTCATGCAAATTTTATTGCGTTCAAATTTTAATTTATTCAAATATTATTTCCTGAACAAAAATTTGAATGAATTAATATTTGCAAATTCAATTTCATTTATTTTTTAATTCTGAAATTAAAATTTGGATGAATTAAAATTTTAATTACCCCAAATTTTAATTCGAGAATTAAATTTATGTACATAATTAAAATTTTAATTACCCCAAATTTGAATTCAAGAATTAAAATTATGTACATAATTTTAATTACCCTAAATTTTAATTCGAACGAATTAAAATAAAATTTCGTACATCATTTGTGTTTAGGAATTAAAATTTTGTACATAATTATAATTCTCGAATTAACATTGTGTACTCAATTTTAATTCTCAAAAATTATTTCACCTCAGCGTAAAATTTAATTCGGAATTAAAATTATGTCCAGACATAATATTAAATGGTATATCTAATTCAGTGGTAATTGTATATGAATTCGATGTATTAATATTATGTCTGGACATAATATTAAATCCTTAAAGGAATTTTCATTTAGTATATTTTTTATTTGACTGCATTTTTATGAAGCTAATAAATAGCAAAACGGCGTGCCGTGTACACACACACACACACACACACACACTTTAAATGATTATTTATTTTATGACTCACCTAAAACGTAGCTCTTTTGATTCACAACAATTTTCAAGAAGTTGTCTGGAGTTATCAGGTAACAATTTCCAAAAAACCCAGGGAGCAATTTGCCAAGAATTATCAGGCAGAGAAGAATTTAACCAATGAATCAGAAAGACTTTTTTCAAAATTGGTACTTATTTGGAACGCGCTCCCGAAACGCATTTATTTAGTGAAAAATTATCCGAAAGATAACGTTCAAACGTCTAATATCTTTTACATGCCGTTCGGGCGAAAATTAGTACACTGCAACCTCGATTCATCGAATCTTGATTCATGCAATGCTCCCTACTATGAGACCCGTATCGAATCGCTCTGCGTTTGGTAAGGGAAGCGCCCGGTCCAATCCGGCCGTTGGTCTGGTGCGCAGAAACGGAAACACGAAGTGTGCGAAATGTTCTATATTTACAAGTGCGATGAGGAGTCGATGCCTTTTTTATTACCATCCTTTAAGGCGCTCTATTAGTGCCTTAAAGTGCGTGAGTGCGAGAGAGATAACTAAAAAGTAGATACACATTTTTCTCGAAGACGCTTGACATTTCGAGAAATATGAAAGTTACACCGTGTTCTCTGATAAAAGAAGAACAACGTGTAACTTTTTTTTTTCTTGAAATATCAAACTTCTCCGAAAAAAACGTGCAGCAGGATTTTTACCGACCACGAGACTGATAGATCACCTTAAAGCTAGGAGTCATACCGACTGAGCCGCCATGAGCGCGAGAGAGATAGTTGCAAATTTCGAAGCGAGAACTTTTCTACACCGTTCGACCGATCGGAATGGCTGATCGCGTGGGCTGATACTTTTTTTTATTCCGATCAGACGAACGACGTGGAAAAATTGCACTGTCAAAAATTCGAAGTGGACGGGGTGACTGATCCATACCCTTAAGATGCGTTCACATTAACAAAAAATTTCTTCGAATACTTTTGACAAAAATGTAAGCGAACACGTGAAAATTGTGTAATTACGTTAATTTGAGTCGAAAATATTACTATCGAATTCTTCATCTCAACGCACCCCAAAAATTGTTATCACCGTGAATCCGCGTTTAACGGGACAGACCTAGTTAGAATTTTCGAAAAATCGATTTTTTTTTTTATTTCATTTTCAAAAAGTAGAATCTCTTACGAACATTTTCCGCCCAGGTAAATGTAAATCGGACCATTATTCGCCGAAATACAAGACTTTGTAGCACGTCGTGTCTGAGCCATAGGTAAGCAGGTAGCGGACTTCAAGTGCGTTTTTCTCGAAACCATGTTTTTGAAGTCGGTGATCACTGTAGCTCGAGAACGGCTTTACCGATCGGGTTGAAATTTATATCACTTCTTCTATACATGGTAGTCCTCCATATGAACGAAGGATTTTTTTTTTGGATAATTATTTTTATTTTTAATAGCAAAAAATGGAACTGATATTTTGGTCAAAAAAACACTTTTGACTTTTAACGGCCGCCATTTTGTGAAAAATGGAAATTTTTCAAAACCCTTCGTTCAACTGGAGCATTATATCATTAACTAAAAATCCCCTCCGTTTTTTTTGTTTCAGATGAGCCGTTGCAGCGTGAGCTTGATCACCGCAAACCGTGTTTTTTTTTGCAGCGTCCTCGGCAATTGACGGTCACCAGCTTATTTCGATATGTATTGCGTTGAAAAAATTGCAACATATACATTACATATGTATCTTTTAAACGGAAGAACTTTTGTTGTGAATTATTTTATCGTTTGACCAAAAAAAAATCGGAAAAAAGGCCTTTTTTTTGACGTTCCAACTAGGTCTGTCCCGTTAAATAACTTTTGAAAATTGCTACCTGAATTGTTTTATCTAAAAAACGAGGAATCGATTTATGCTGAGATTCATAATCACACAGAGAGACTTTCATTCGAAAAATTACTGTGTTTTTATTGCAGCGTCGGACTTTATCGGCATAATGGGCAGTTTTACTATGTTTATTGTAAAATTACCGGGTAATTTACTATGTTTATTGTCAAATTCAACTAAATTATATCACTTCTTCACATTGTTTACATCGATTACTCCCATTACGCCGATATAGTCCGACGCTACAATAAAAACATAGTAATTTTTCGAATAAAAGTCTCTCCGTGCATGAAAAAAATCTTATAAAGAAAAATGTTTAAGATCATTTATTGTTATTAAAATGTTGTATCAATCAATGACTTTACATATTTTTTTACAATGTTCTTTTGAAGTAAATTATAACTATGCTTATGCAGAAGTCTCTTAAAGCCTAAAGATTAAATTTATAATAAAATACATTTATATAATTGTATATTTGATAAATGATTACGTTAAAAACAGAAGAAGCGATACAAATTTTCTCGTCGATATTATCGAAATGGATAGAGAATGAAAATATATTTTTTTAAATTATGGCGTACTAGAACGTGATGCAGTCGTATGCGCGTCACATTGAAAAAAAAAAACTGATTTTTTACTGTAACGAGTAAAAGATTCAAGAGAGAGAGAAAGTGTTCAACGAGTAAAAGATTGTCCAAAGAAATAGTAAAAGACAAAAATTAATAAAATAAAATAAAGCTCGAATAGCGTCAAAAAAAGAAGATACGTGCGTAGAAATGAGGAAAAAAGGATATTGTCAAAGTCGTTAGAAAGGAAGAATGTTTTTCTTGAGTTATGTAAAATTTTGGAATCGATTTAGGTAAAAAGAAATTGTAATTGTTCGTGTAAAATCTTTTTTTTAAAGTTGCAGATAAAAGCAGCAATGAAATGCTCGCAATTTGGAAAATGAGGATATCTAAGAATAACGAAAAGAATTTTCATTGCGTTTCAACGATGCAAGCTTCCAGCTGATAAAAAATAAAAACGTGTATCGTGCGTCTTTCGCTCAATTTTTTACATGAAATATCGCAGTTACGCATCGAAATCTTTCTGTCTTTCGAAATGACATTCCAGCATCTTTTTAACCTGTTTGGGTGTGATCTCGCTGTAAGTCGAACTTATCTTTGCAGCGAGACCCCAAATGTTGGGATGTCGTGTGGTAATATTGAATCTTTCAAGATCATCGTCTGTAACGACGATTATTAAATTCACGTCATCGGGCTGGATAAAATAGTCAGAAGCAGAGGGCACATTGTCGATCAATGTTTCTTCCGCGCTTGAAGTCGTTGGAACGGGATTCACTGAAGTATCCGACGTTGTTTTAGTCGATGAATTTGGATCGATCGATTTTTCTGCGGTTTTTGCTGCATCGACGATTTTTCCAGCAGTGTCTATATTGAACCCTGATTTTTCATCTCTCGGAATAATGTTTTCGTCCGCCGTAACGATTTTTTCTTTCATCGCGTTAAAATCGTCTTTACGTATCGTTTCTTTTGAAAAAGTTCCACTGTTCTCTTTCAAGTTGTTCGAAAGCAGAGCTTGAAGACCAGCCGAATGTTGCATCGGTTTCTCGTCCTCGTCGATCTCTTCAGCTTCATCGTTGCACGCCTTTTCTTCTCTCGTGATCCTTTCCATAAAGATATTCTCGGTGGCGTCAGTGAAATTTTTAGTCGAAATCAATTGCATAATAGTTCTATCAGCGAACCAAATGTAACGTTCGACGGATCCGTGAATTTCGATTTTATGCCTTGCAGCATCGTGGCCGGTTTTGAACTCGATGTTGCAAAGCGCGCATAAAGCATCGTGATGCAACAAAAAGTGATATCTGTAGAGCTCGTGGCTGTCAAAGTATTTCTTGCAGAAAAGACACGAATAAGAAGTAAGATTATTTTTATCGGAATATCTTCGATATTCGCAAAGAGAAACGAGCCTGTCAATGCCCAACATTTTGATCAATATTTCCGCGTCGATTTCGTTGCTGTTTGTGCCCATTCGCCAGCTCGTTTCCAGTCCCAAAACCTCACCATCGTCCGAAGTAATGTGTCGTTCTATCATATGACGTATTAATTTACCGGTTGGGTACATCTGTTGACACAGTTGGCAGATCTCGTCAGTGGTCGAGTGAATTTTTTCCATGTGACTCCTCAGAGTCGACCTGGAAAGACAGTACAACTGGCACAAAGCGCACTGATGAATTTCAGCCTCATCGACGTACAACGACTTGTCTTTATAAACGATGCAATATTCTTCATATTCCTTATCGTCCTCGTCCTGTGACCATTTGGACGACGATTCTTCCTCAGGCAACGAATTTTTTTGCAGTCTTCCTCGCTTTTTCTTGTCCCCAACGGAATTCGGACTTTTCTGACTGACTGGACGCTTTGCCTCTACCTTTTTCTTACTTCTGCAAGACCTCCAACTTCCCCGTCGCAATTCAGAGACATCACCCGCCATAATCGAATCCTCATCCTTCTCGGGGGTTCCTTTCATTGGAGATTTATCAATTTCCTTTTCGCAACGTTTCTCCGAGTTCATTGCTTTTTCAAGATCTTCCTCGTTCGTCAAGTCCGGTTTTGCCATACGCACAGGACTTTTCTTCCGAACTCGATAAATTCTGACGAAACGATGTTTGTTGTTTATGTGACGTTCCAACATGCCGTTAGTGAGAAATTTCTTTCTGCAAACTTTGCAATTGTGAGGTCCATTCGTCTCCATATGTTTTTCCGTATTGTGCAATCTCAGCGACATTCCAGTTGGAAATGTCTCGTTGCAAGTGCGACAATTGTACGAAGCAACGTCCGTGCAAATGTGAACGTTTACCATCGTCACGTTGGTCATTACTTTAGAACAATTATCACAAACGTGGACCATCGAATCGTCAGCGTGAACGAAGTATCTGTGGCGGCTGTAACCCTGGAACAATTTAAAATTTTGTACACAACTCTCGCAACTCCAATGTTGGGACGACTCGGCCTCGTCGAAGCCTCGCAAACCACCTATCGGCGTTAGCACGTCAGTAAGCACGGTGTCCTTCAAGCTGTCGTCGTGAAGGAAGAACAAATGTTCGTTCAACAACGAAGAATTGGCAAAATGTCTGTTACATTTACCGCACGCTATTGGCAATTTTTCGTTGCTTTTACCTGCTAGACTCACCTCCGTCTCTATCAATTGTTTCGTTACATATTTTCTCACATCTCGAGGTTCTTTCCCTATCGGATTGATACTTTTGTCCGGTGATTTATCAGCGTTGGAAATTTTATGCTTCTTCACTGGAATTGCTTTCTCCTTGTTTTTGGAAATTTCTGACATTTCGTACGATGCCAGAGTCGCTCGTCTCTTTGAGCCAACCACAACTTTTTCACTAGCTCCGTTCGTACCAAATAAAACTGCTACATTGTCTCTCTCGTTTTCGCTGTGATAAACGAACTCTCTTTCCTTCAACGGAGAGAATTCATCGTATTTCGTGTTCTCAGATTCACCGAAACTGTCATCGTCCTCGGAATCCGACTGAACGAATACTTCTGAACGATCTTCGTACTCGGTTTTTCTTCCATCTTCGCCGTTTTTATCGTCCTTTGAAATCTTGTCGTTGTGACTCAGTCGGTGTAACAATAAATCTTGCGCTCGTTTGAATTGATTCTGACAAATTTCGCAACTGTAAAATCTCGTCGAACGATCAGCGACTTTTTGGTCCTTGGATTTTTGAACGATACTCTCTTTCGTTGGTCCTTTCAACGAAGAGCTTTTTGAATGATTGCTTTCGGAATTTTTCTCGCCTTCGTCGCTGCTCGAATTATCAGACAAAAGTTGCTTCAGCACGTAGTCGCGATCAGACGTCATTGGATCAGCCTTTTCAATTTCTATTGCTTTTTTCAATTTATCGACGGTATATGCACTCGAGCCTTCTGAAACTTTTGGAGGTGGTTCTTTAAACGATGGACTTAACTTCTCTTCGTGGCTCAAAGATATTGTAGAGTCTTTCTTTTGATCGAGAGAACATAACTTCTCTTCGTGGCTCAAAGATTTTGTAGAGTTTTTCTTTCGATCGAGGGATGACGAAGGTTTAGAAGCGTTGTGGATTTCTCGTACGTGATGAACGTATTTCGTACTATCAACGAATTTTTCGTCGCAAAGAGAACAATGTAATGTTGCTGGAGTCACTTTCTTTTTATCGGTTTCTAATGTAAAATTTGAACCAGTTCCCTCGCTACTTTGGCTCGAAGTTACGATATTCTTCTGACTATTCGGCTCCAGCAAAGACGTTCGCAAATCTCTATGTTTCGGATATACGTTTGAGGATTGGCCCTTTGGATAGCGAATTTCGTGTTTTGCGATCAAGTGATCGTTCAGATCTTTGTTTGTACTAAATTTCATGGAGCAACGAAGACACTCGATCGCCATATCGATTTTTATCTCACAATCTGATCCAATACGTGTTGATGGTTTTTTAACGACCGGCGATTTCGCGATTTTGCAGGGAATTTCATTTTGACATTGCAAATGATTGGTGGCAACGTGTAACTCGAGATGAAACATTGATATGAAATAGCGTTGGCATAGTGGACATTTGATCGGAATTGCTGTCGTATTTCTATCCCCGACCTGACTGGAAACTTTTTTCATTAATGTACACAATTCTGTGCACACTGAACAGAAGTTTTGAAACTTTTCTATTTTATTCCTGGATTGCTTGGGCTGTTTTGAGACTTTTGAGAGTTTTTTACTGCTTGAATAAGTTTTTCGTATTGGTGATTCTAAGAAATCGGTTGGTGTCTTTATTTTCGCGGAATTTACTGTTTCTTTTTCAGTTACGACTCCAGCGTTGTTTTTGTCATTTAAACATTTTTCGTCCTCGCTGTTGTTCGAGTGTTCGGGCTGATTTTTGATGTTAGAGTCATTTTGGTTAGTTAATTGTTTGTACTTACTTTTTTCCTCAAGCTTTTCATTCTCGTCTTGACCTTTACGTTCCAATTGTTTCTTTTCATCCTTGGATTTTTCATCCTGTTCATCGTCATCTTCGATTTTTTCCTTCAGTTTTTTGCCTTCGTCGTTGATTCTTTTCTTTGGTTCTTCATCCTCATCATCCGATTGTTTTTTCCGTAACTTGTCAGTTACGTTTGATCTTGCGTTTGAATATTTTTCCTCTTCGTTGACACTTCCGTTGTTTTGTTTACCATCGCCAGTCGATTTTTCATCCACATTTTTTCCATCATTGCTGTTTTGATTTTTCTCTTGATTATCTTCACCATCGATTTTTTCTTCTGACAACTTATTCTCGTCGTCTACTTTTTCTTTTGCCTGTGTATCTGTTTTTTCTCGTTTGCTCACGATACTATTTTTTTCTCTTATATTTTTATTTACGACAGCTTTTTCGTCGTGCTTATTCGAGGTTTCATCGGACTTTCCATCACGATTTTCCGAGCCATCAGAATTATTCGATAAATCATTATCATATAAATTATCGCAAGAAAATCGTGGAACTTTCGTCGTTCGTTTATCAGTGATTGATTTTTCGTCGCTACCAATGGATGTCGAGTGTCGTGCCCTTATAGATTCCGATTCCTCAAATTTAAACGATTTTCTCATCGATTTCTTGCTACGTCTCGTTGGACCTGAATTCTTGGGCAACAATGATGAGACTTCGTCGTTGCTGGGAGAGCTCAATTCTGAGCTCTTTTTACTCGAATAAATAGAACTTCCTCGTTTTGAAAAGACCATGTCAACATCGTCAGCGTTCAAAACCTCAAAATTCGAATCATCTTGATCACGATTATGATCGAACGTTGTTGAACAAGTCGAGACCGAGGATCGCGATACAAGTTTTTTTATAACTCGCTGTTCCTCAACGATTTCAGCAACTCCAGGTTCGTCCTCGACATTGATCAATGTCAAATCCTGACTCGATCGAAAATTATCCGAATTCGGATTCTCAAGTTTTTGGGATTCTTTATTTATCGTTGATTCTATACCATCGTCCAACGGCTTAATTTTTGCAAACCCGTTGTTCGAGATTTCCTCGGAATTACTGTCAAATGGTTTCTTATATTTTCGACATCTCACACTCCTGCGTAGTGCCGCAGGAGGGTTCGCGTTTGAAAGATTCAATGGGACGACTTTTGCATCGTGGCAAATAGTCACATTTTTTTCATCCTGAAGGGCTTTTTTTGAAAGTAGATTTCTTTGCCGTTTTCTTGATATTAATCTAGTCGCAGGATTTGCAGAATTCCTGCTGACCCTGTTCGATCTCGAGTTAAAGGATCTTTGTTTCTGTCTCGAACGAATCGTTTTCTTGGTGTCCAATAAATTTGTATGTTCGTTTATGCCTGTAGAGGTGAAATTAGTCACGGGTTTCTTGATGAATTTCATCAAATATTTTTCAAGCGAAAAACCCTCGAGTCTCACGATCGGTATGATCAATTTTCGCTCTTCAGCGTTGATGAATGTTTCATTGTTCGTTATAGCTTCGTGGTCGATAATATCGATGTCAACGTAGCTGTATTTTGATTTTATGGTCTTATTTTGCGATTTTGTTTTTTGAGGGCCAATCGCGACTGAATCGAGTTGTAAATTTCCTTTTGATTTCCCCATTTTCATGCATGAACCAGTGACCTTTTTTCTGATGGAGCGAGACCGAAAATGGTTGGTTGAGCGTCCTGGGATAGACTCAAAATTAGCACACCTGTCGTTTGCCATTTTTTTACGATTCTCATGTCTGCGCTCGTCCAAACCTTTTATCTTCGGTCTCGGAGGCACCAGCTCGGTTCCTAAAGTAACGATCGGTTTTATCGGCGCTTCGAGCTTGATCAAATTGTTCTCGGCATCTTTAGTAACAGTTATTTTATGGTACGAATAACGATGTTGCTTCAGCTCAATGTCGGAGCGAAACGAAGCGTTACACAGTTCGCAAAATACTATACGAATACCAGGATGCGAGAGTGTTACGTGCCGATGAAATTCATACTTATCGGTAAATCGATCTTTGCAAATAATACATTGAGCCCGCCACTTGTTTTTCACCGGAGGATTCAAACTCGCTAGCGTTTTTGTTATCTGACCTTGTATTCTTGCTAGTGCCGATATTTTTGGCTTTGTTTGATTCGGTCGCGTCTCCAATTTGGTATTTCTTCTTCTGGTCATGAGAATCGTTGATTTCCTGTTTTTTGTCATCATCCTTGTTGTTTTCTTACCTGGAACCTTTTCCTCCATTTTTCTCCTATTAGAAACAGAAGTTCTGGCCTGTTTCCTATTCGAAACAGAAGTTCTGCCTTGTTTCTTATTCGAAACAGAAGTTCTGCGCCGTTTCCTGGAAGATTCAGGCTCATTCATCGTTTCCTTCACATTAACCAGTTCCACGTCAGCTTGAGGGCCCTCCGTGTTGGTTTTTTGAACCGCCGAAGATATTTTCTTTGCAATATCAGACAAATCGTTCTCAGAATTGTTCGAATCAGGTTTCTCGCTCTGTATATCCACTTTCTCCTCCTCAAATGTTTCTTCAGACAAGGGTACGTCATCGATTTCTGCAATCTCCTCTTTACTGTCAATATTATCCTTATTCTCCGACTTTGTGGATGATTCTTTAGTTACATTGTCTTCCAATTTCGTTTCGATTATTTGTGGTGAGACAATTCCCAATTTTGGAGAATCATTGTCCAAAGAATTATTTTCAGAAGCACAGTGTTGACGCTGTACGCCGATAACTTGTTGCACTCGAGCTACATCCTTCGAATTTTGTATTTTTTCAGGTGTGCAGATCGTCTGTGGCTGAATAGTCGTTGCCTCTTTTCCAGGAACAGGCAAAATCATTACAAAGTTATTGCCATCCCTTTTTGACAATCGCTGAATCGATTTTATGGAAGGTTTGGTCGAAACCCGTGGCACTGATGATGTCGGTGAATTGGGTGTACAGCTTGTGGCTTTGGTCGGAGAGAATTTAATGAGCGGTGGAACTTTTTTAGGCGAACAAGGTGCAGTTTGCCCAATTTTTGGTGAACCCGTCGGTACCAATTGCAGTACTTGCGCCGGGGAATTGGACACCAATTGCATCACTCTTGTCGACGGGTTCGATATCAACTCGGCTACTTTCACCGGCAAGTTGGATCGCAATTGCGTTACTTTTGCAGAAGAGTTTGTTAATATTTGCGATAACATAGGAGAAAAAGTTGGTACCAGCGCAGGAATCTTCTTAGGAGAGTTTGGTATCAAATGAGTCATTTTCATAGATGAATTTGACACTAAACGCGCTACTCTTGTGGACGAATGTGGTACCAATTTTACAACTCTTCCAGAAGAATGAGACACAGCTAGTTTTCCTGCCTTCAGAGATGAACTTTGCCCGACCTTTCCAGCTCTCAACGATGAACCATCTTTTATTTGTCCACGTTTAATCGATGAGTTGGTAACGCACTGTGCTACTCTCTGAGACGATTTGGGTACCAACTGATAAACTTTTGTCGAAGTATGGGGCACGAGCTGTACGACATTGATCGAATGTTGTGTTGTCGTCTGCACTACTTTTGCACTGCTACAAATAACCGATTGCTGCAACAAGAAGGAATTTTAGTGAAATAGCTCAAAAACTTGATCGCTCTCCTGTTTTCTATCACTCAACAATTTTTCCATTGCTGGAAGTTAAATCGTAACATTGTGTCTCACCTTCTTAGAAACGGACACTCCCATTTCAAATTGCATCCTCGGTTCTCCCTCATTATTGCCTGCATTGCTGTTGTTGTCTGCCTTTAATTCTGCAAAGTTGGGCAGGGCTTTTTTTATTGGAGAAATTATCATTTCACATTTATCCAGCTCCTTGTTTTTTTCCTTCTTATCAACATCTTGCCTTTTGTAATTATAGTTATTGAGGATTCTTGGATGCAACATGGTGATGACGTGATTTTACAAATTTCCCGTTTACAAGTACGAAAAAATCATATTATTGCTTGTTTCTACGAACGCCTCAATTGATATCCTCGAATGAAAAATGCCTGCAACAAAAACGAATTATGTTGCTTTTGACGAATATTCGATACCGGCTAACAAGTTGCAGGTTAAAGTTTTGATTTTGATCGCAAATACGAGATTAGTTTCAGAACAGTTCCAAAATGTCTAACGCTTCGATTGACTGCGATTTGAAGCCAATTACTATTTTATTTTGATGCGTACTAACCTTCATAAATATTCCGAATTATGCGATGCAGTTTTTTCGATGAATCCGTTGATTTTTTGCACTTTTTCCATAAATTGTATCAAGTTAGCCACAACAGTTTAATGTCTTCGCGATTGCGGATACGAGAAACATTCCTTAGTTGGAGATGTTTTAACAAATACGAAAAAATATTGATGTTTTTACTGAATTTTTACGTATTTACAGACACTGACAACGATAATGGGGATTCTCAATATTCTCATAGAAGTACAAGGCTGAAGCCCGCATGAGACCTAAAAAACTGGGCTAGCAGGACGACGAGCTTTCACCCCAGCCGTCGGATGCCGCTAGCGTGGTCTTTGTTTGTGTGCGCTTGTTTGTTTCGCAGTGTTATGTACATGAGCATACGCAAACAAAGACGATACTAACGACATCCGACGGCTGGGGTGAAAGCTCATCCTGCCACTCTAGTTTTGTAGGTCCCATGCGACTGCACGCTTTACACTTCTATGAAAATCCATCTTCATTGACACTGGACTTATAGTAAACGCGCCATTTTTAGCATTGTTTTCACAGCGCTCGAAGCGATATGCCTCGGTACTATTTCGGCTGTGGACCGACGCACATTGCACCATGAAAAAAGCGCAAAAATACGAATTATAAGCATTCCTCTACGATATCATTTCGCCGGTTTACGAACAGATAGCAAAAAATCGAAATATCAAGAGACTCGGCAGAGTCTCGGTATGATATCTAGAAACAAAACGTTTTAAAACTTGAAATATCTCTAAAAATGCATACCTTTTGCTTGAACAGTCGATTATCCAGTACAAAAAACGATCGATGCATTCCTTTATTGCGCAAAAATATCAAAAATCGATGTGAACACATTTCATTAATATTTGACTACAAAACTGAAATTTCAAACGCTGCGCTCAGGTCGATTTTGATTATACCTTTTTCATGAATGTATAAACTTCTTTTTTTTTAATAAAGGAGTTGAACCCGAATAGTGTATCCGCAGAAACATTTGAATTAATTTTTTTTAAGGTAATATGGCTGCTTCACGCAGCAATACAACAACTCTATTCGTAATTTCTCTATTCTAAAATGACTCTATAGTAAATAACTTTATTCCAACACATCTCTATTCGTAAACATCTCTATGTTCAAATAACTCTATCGATAATTAAACCTTATGATAAAATAACTCTCTTCTCAAATATCTCTATTCAAAAAATATGTCTATTTCGAAAAATCTCTGTGTTAAAATATCTTCATTCTGAAACATCTCTATTCATAAATGTGGAAAAAAATCTCTGTTCAAAAATATCTCTATGAGAAAACATCTGTATTCAAAAATATCTCCATGTCAAAACATCTCTATTCAGATAGAACAATTGACTATTAAATGGCTGGATCGTATGATAAAGTATCTGCGGTCGATACAGTGTTGACATGACAGGGGAGATAAATCGGAAGGATGAAAAGTTAAAATGATCATTTCATTTATGAAAATAAACGTAGTTATCGTTGTGAAAAATTCATTACGCGGTGAGTAATGTTTTTTTCGAATAATATAATAAAATATTACAAAGAGATCGTTTTATTAAAACGATGTTATGATTTATTCTTCTGTACAGGCATTTTTAGAATTATGTCTATTTTTTCATTTTTCCAAATGACACACTTACACAGAATTTACACATAATGAGAATTTACATAGAATTTATCAACCGCAGATACTTTATCATACGATCCAGTCATTTCATTGTCAATTGTTCTATCAGATATTTTAACACAGAGATTTTTCGGAATAGACATATTTTTTGAATAGAGATATTTGAGAAAATAGTTATTTTAGCATAAGGTTTAATAACCGATAGAGTTATTTAAACATAGAGATGTTTATATATAGAGATGTTTTGGAATAAAGTTATTTACCATAGAGTTATTTTAGAATAGAGAAATTATGAATAGGGTTGTTGTATTGCCCTTCACGCTACTCAAATGAGTGCTAAATTTTTAAAATACATTTATGCCAAGTTTAATGCACTAATTAAATTAATCGAAGGTTGAATCGTATTACAGCGTGTCTTATTAACCTAAAAAAAATTAATAACGATGGATTTGCGAAATCACCAACTGATAACTTCAAAATTCCATGGTGTCATATTTTCATCGAGATTTTTCAAAGAATAATCCGTATTTTTCAACCGATTTTAATGCACCAAGTTTTATTTTGTTCCTCAAGAGACCCTCTACGAATTCACCTCGTAGTTTTTTTTTTATAAACTTGTGAAAGTGAAAATTACAGCAATTGGTTTATGAACATTTTTTTTAGCCAATTAACCAATTGGCTAAAAACACAACAGTAAAAAGATGAAACTTAGAAAAAAATTCACACGGTGAATTCGTAGGGGATCTCTTGAGAAACAAAATAAGACGGGGTGCATTTATTCTTTGAAAAATCTCGATGAAAATATGACATCGTGAAATTTTGCATTTATCAGTTGAAGGCTTTGCAAATCTATTGTTATTTATATTTTTTTAGGTTAATAAGACAAAAAATCAAAAAAAAAACAACTCCCCCTGATTACCTGGGGAAATATATCACCTTTAAAACGCATATCGATTTTTTTGTTTCAGATGATCCGGTAACGAGTTATCATGTTCACCGCAAAACAACTTTTTTTCACGGCGCCTCCGGAGATTCGCTGTCACGGGCATATTTATCAATATTTTTTATTGAAAATTTTTTCTAATATACTTCAGAAGTTATACTATAATATATATATAATGAATAAAACAATATTACTCATATCGGCGCAAAAACATCATGAAAATGTGCCTTTTTTTCGCTTTTAAAACCTTACTCTGCCCTTAAACCATTAAATTTAAAGGTTATAATTCAACTAATTTTCATTGAATCATTAAATTTAATGATTCAATGGAAATATTTTTCATTAAATCATTAGACTTATTGATCCGATGGAAATAATTTCTATTAAATCAATAATTTTAATGATCCAATAAAAATAATTTCCATTAAAATATTAAATTTAATGATTTAATAGCAATAATTTCCATTAAATCTAATGTTTAAATGGAAATAACTTCTATTGAATCATTAAATTTAATAATTTAATGGAAATAAATTCCATTAAATCGTTAAATTCAATGGTTTAATGGAAAATAATTCCATTCAATCATTAAATTTAATGATTGAATGGAAATTATTTCTATTAAAACATTAGATTTAATAGAAATTATTTTCATTGGATCATTAAATTTAAAGATTTAATGGGAATAATTTCCATTAAATCATTAAATTTAATGTTTTAATAGAAATTATTTTCATTGGATCATTAAATTTAAAGATGTAATGGGAATAATTTCCATTGGAAATTATGTCCATTGGATCACTAAGTTTAATGATTTAATGGAAAATTTTTCCATTGAATAATTGAATTTAATGATTCAATGGAAATGATTTCCATTAAATCATTAAATCTAATGTTTTAATGAAAATAATTTCCATTGAATCATTAAATTTAATGATTTAATGGAAAATATTTCCATTAAATCATTCAATTTAATGTTTTGATGGAAATTATTTTTATTGCATCATTAAATTTATTGATTTAATGGGAAATTTTTCCATTGAATAATTGAATATAATGATTCAATGGAAATGATTTTCATTATGAATTGAAAAAGTAATGATTAATGCATTACTTTTTCATTAAAAAATTTGCAACCGTGTCAATGACAAGTGGCCATCTATCGGAAGCGGTTGGAAACCGATAAAATCTCAAATATTGATTCCACAAATAATTAATAAATGCTTGTTTTTCATTTAATTAAATAAATAATTAATAAATTGGCGTAATATAATTAAAGTAACAAATATACTTAAATAATTATTAACAAAGTTTGATAAATTGAATTTGGCATGCGTATAGTTTGTATAACAGAGGATAATTTCGTTCTTTTTTTTTCAATTTTTACAAACCATTTCGTTTTTCGAAACGAAGTTTTCACCGTGCGAGTAAAGCCGCGGGTAACAGTTAGTAAATTATAAACTTCAAATCGAAGTGAATTTCTAAAATACGTAAAAAATCATGCCAATTTGTTAAGAAAAGGAAAATACTTATATTAAAAATGATCAAGGAGAATATAAATCTCAATATTTCGATAAATAATTACCTACGAACGAGTTTGAGATTATTCATTCACATGAGAGCTAATTATCCAGCATCCCAAACGAACGAGTCACTTGTTTAACGTCCTTCGAAGAGCGGGACATTAAAGCAATTAAAATCCAGCGGTAATTGACTTCTTGAGAGGATCTATATCGCGTTTACATTTCTACCTGTGTTAATGATTTTTCTCCCACGTTCTTAATGCTCATTCTGTGAAATCTTATTTTTTTCTTACAATGAGGGATTTTATTTATTGAAAACCCTAATATATAGAAGAACGTTTGTGGTTCGTGAATATCAATGGATTTTGCCTAATTTTCAAGGCACTTTAATCATTTCAAAATAAATAAATCAAATCTAGCGATACTTTAAAATTATACTGTCATTAGCGTTAAATAAAAAAAAAATAATTTAACGCAGCTGCATCCTACTTTAATACTGGTGTACATATATATATATATATATATATATATATATATATATATACATATATATATATTCAGTTCCATTAATTTCTTGACCTCGGAGTGGCAACCTTCCGATATATGTAATATGCGTTTGAAGGCTCTATTAACCGGAAATCTCATACGCAATCAATTAAAATCGTCACTAAATCTGCAATATTGTATATGTTACGAAAAAACATTGCATGTAGACGTACATTCAAGTCTATAAAAGAATCATACGTTTTTCTCTCGATCCAAGCGAACGATTAATTTCTATGTTGAACTATTATTAATACAAAACTGTTAATTAGCTAACCATAAAAGTGTTTGGCCTTCGTTACCAGCTGCTAAGGCCAAAGAGCTTATGGCTGCTTTTATTCTATATCTCTCATCGTGAAATCTGCTACACACGAGAGAACATTCATCACTATCATTTCGATCTATCCTATCGTCGATGTATTATCATTACAGAACGAAACGTTTTGTCTTCATATTCACTAATTATTTATAATGCTCGAATCGTAATGCCACACTAAAAACAAAAAAAATATTCATCGAACAGAATCTCATTTAATTGGACGAGAAGAAAATGGTGGATCCTACAAATGATTTAGTTCATTCAACAACAAATATTGTTGGATCCACCATTTTCTCGTCCAAATAAATGCTATTTTATTCAATGAAGAAATTTTTATTCTCGGCGCACTAGGTCTTGACCCTCACCGCATAAATAATAGAAAATAAAAAATCGTGTAGTTGCAACAATGTGATTTATTTGACGCACCTCGAACGAAATAATGAAAAAAATAGCCAAAAACTATGAAAAAGCGACGTAAATTTTATTAAAATAACACTCTAAATATCTTTTTAAAAAATGATACAATTTTTTACGTATACATCTATTTTTTATAATGAAACAAATATTAGAGTTGTTATTTTAGTAATAAATTGTTTTTTAATACTTTTCACCAAGCATTATAAAGATATTGAAACGTTCATCAGTCGATATGTCAAAAATAAACATATAATAACAAAAGTAGTAAATGTAATAATCGAATATGATAAATATAGATATAGAGCGAACTTGAAAAAGAAATAATCTTGACAATTCTGAAGACCTTTTCACCTTAGAGTGTATTCCATAAATATCCGCGTTTATCATTTTAATATTTCGTATAATTGGGCAGACGAAAACGCGCGGAAGTTTATATTCGATTTTTATTTTATAATTCAGGGATGTTGAGGCGTCGAAGAGAAATAAGAACAATCTGATTGAAGAATGCGCTTCCGATATTCCGGTGTTTGTTCAGATATACAATAATTAGAGGAACGAGGTGATACTTCGCAAACGCGGAATAGACTATGAAAAGTTTCTAAATCCATTATTTATTCGCAATTATCCGTAATTGGATATTTGATTGATGGATTAAAGATCCTACTCACAATGGAATAGCGAATTGTATGTAATCTGGAAAAAAAAGGATTAAAAAATCTTCCAGAAAATCGATCGTTCCAAAAAATTATCGTATTGTTTTTAATTTTCATCTAAACGATTTTTTTTGGCTGTTTTATCATGTTTTTTGATACACTTTGAACGATGGTTTTGAGTCGTAACTCCTTTTTAATCTAATCAAGGAACCTCAATAATGAAATAACGATTATAAGTTAAACTCGTTACGCAAATAAACTCGTTCAGTTTATTATCGCTATCTAGTACGATCCCGGGTATACGTGAAATTGACATATATAATGAATTTTTTAAGATAAATCTCATTTTTTTTAAATATCTACGCGATGCTCCGCGCCGATTATTTTATCACGATAAAAATGCGATAACACCGAGAAAAGAATTTTGTTGAGTCAATTGAAATTTGCTTAATCCAACAAAATGGCTTCGTGAAATACGTCGAACGTAATATTTTGTTAATTTAAAAACGTTCAATAGCTGTTTCGAAAAAAATAATTTTGTTGAATTCACTAAATATTATTTTGGATGAACTTAAACTGATTTTGACGAAATCGAAAAGTTGTTTCGATCAATAGATTCTTTTTTTGCATCATAATCATGTTTATTTCAAAACACTAAGATTTCATTAACGGGAGAAACCAGTTTAGGAGGTCGAAATTTTGGTGTTTTTCGTGAATTTTTTTTAACAGGGAAGGAGTCATCAGAATTTGTTTAAACTTGGAGGATATTTTATTCATGTTTTGAAGTACACTTTGTAATTTTTTCAAGTCATTTCCGCCGGAAATAGTGGAGTTAGAAGCTGCTGTCCATGGGCGACCTTTTTTCAACTGGTGGGCATTCTAGCTCAAAAAGTTATTGACCAATCGTTCTGAAAATTTGTGTGAATATTCTTTATTCAATTAAAATCTACATGAACCTAACTATGGGATGATATTATTATTAAAAATATTTTTTTTAATGCAAAAAAGGTGAAAAAACATGGTATAAGAACATGACATTGTGTTCAAACACCTCAAAAACATGCAATTTTCAACTTTTTTGATAGCAATTAGGTTCATATTCTTAGGAAATATGTTGTTAACGAAAAAAGAAAATTGTAATGATTACAAATAAAAATTGTGACTTCAGGAATGCCCACCAGCAAAAAACTCGGATGGCGATCGTCCACGGACAGCAGCTTCTAACTCCACTATTTCCGGCGGAAATGACTTGAAAAAATTACAAAGTGTACTTCAAAACATGTGTAAAATATCCTCCAAGTTTAAACAAATTCTGATGATTCCTTCCCTGTTAAAAAAATTCACGAAAAACACCAAAATTTCGGCCTCCTAAACTGGTGTCTCCCATTAAAATCAGAAAAATATGATGCTGTTCGTCCAAATATCATTGTCCGAAAATTACATTGGTAATATAATGATTAAACATGAAATATAAAATTAGTGGAATGTATTCAACTAATTTCATTATATATTCACTAAATTAAATATAAAATTCAAAATTAGTTGAATAACTAATTTCTCATAATTTGTTATGAAACATTAGTTGACCATCGGAGTCATTAGACTTTCATGCCAGGTATCAATATTCGCTACCTCATTCTGGATCAGAATCGGTTAGAACGTCTCCTTTTGATCAGCTTTCGCAATTTATGCTCGTCCAGAGGATGGAGTGTATGTGAGAAAAGCTTCGGTACTCTGCGCTACACGGTACTCGGATCGAGAAGCTACTCAAATGTTTTCATGGTTACTTCAACCAATATTTAGTTGGAAAAAGTACAGATCACTTTCGTTAATCGAAATATACGACCCAGCTCACGCAATCAAAGGTTTGATTGTATAAAACGTTCTATTAGTTCCAACAATGCCAAAGCGTATTCACGCATCTAAACCTAATTTGTTAAAATATTTCATATCCGCAATCAATGATTCATTTCATGGAACTATACTATTTAGTTGACAGAACCAAAAATTTGGTTGCATGGAAAGTATGATATTTCTTTTAAGGTTTGTTGGCTTAACCATTGATTTAGTTCTTTCGACAATGTCATTTAGTTACGACGACATCGAAGTATGTACAACAAACCGATTTGATTGGTCCAGCCACTTAAATTGCTGGCTGCAATGCATATGTGGTCACCACGACAATATCTCTGTTGAATTAACAAAATTGTGGCGAATAAAATGAAATTTGTTGATTCAACAAATTTTTATTCTCAGTGTGTTTTCCAAACGGTACGTGGTTTTAAACTTCTCACGATCCGAATGTGCGAATGCATCACTCAATAAATCGTTTTTCCGTATAGTGAAAAGAAAACTCGATAATGAATTTGCAAATGTACGTGCTCCGACGTAAATTCTATCGTACAACACGTCGCAACAAAAAAGTGCAGCACAATTAAATATTCAAAGAATAAAATCACGAGAGCAGGAAAAAGTCGAAGAAATGAATTAACAGTTCCATCAATTAGAACGAAATAATTCTCTACGAATTGAAATTCGATCGAGAGCTCTTAAGAGCCTTACGATTTTATTATAATAAAGACAATAATTCCTGAAAGAATGAATATTTGGCCGGGGAAAAAATGATTATCCTTATACGAAATTAATTTTTAATAAGAAATAATTTTTAAAATTCATTGAAAATCCTCGATCAAAAAAAATTCAACTAATTTTCAAATTTTTATTGACATCTAATTACAAATATATCGAAATTCCTAATCGACGAAAATCCAATTGCATATGAATTTACATTTACATACGAAATATATTGACGTTACTCCAAATTGCAGATCTAAATGAATTTTCGTTTTTCCCCAACGTGATCCATTTATGACTCTGAATCATTGTCTCATTCTTGTGATCTATTAATTACAGTTTAACGCTCCGGGCGAACGGACAGGAAGACCCAACACGAGTATAGTTTGTACTGTATTCTTCCACGAGTATTTTTATATATAGATATATCGGTGTATGTAAAATGTTGACAAATGAAACGAGACCTCCGTGTTTCTTCAATGCCATCTGGAGTACATTGAATTCTGTTCACCTTAGTGTAGTGAGTTAGAGAGGAGGGATACACCTCCATCGTCGATGGCTATAACAGCGGTACAATCGACCAAGCGTTGCATATCGTTTTGTTCATCGAGTCAGGATTTGCTTGGATTTTTAAATTATACAGAGCTAGCCTGACTTCGATGTTCTTTTTGTAATTTTTTTTTTCACCGGTTCTTCGAACGATTCTAGTGCATGATTATTAATAATTTTTGAATGTGGTATCAGAGTGATCGAGTGCATAATAAATAGGTGGATTTTTGTTTTATGGATGAATAATTTTTTTAAATTTGGCACAACTGTTCCAATTTTGGTATAAATTGATCGAGTGTTAAAATTAAAACTGCAGAATAAATTTGAAAAATCTGCCGTCCACGCGATTTAAAATGTTTCTGAATTCATAGCGAATTGTATATATATATTTTTTTAATTGAAAAATAAATAAATTGGTCGTTTTTTTACAAGCGTACAGGCAACAGTTTTAAAAATGCCACCACAGGATAAATTCGACCCTCCCAAATCGGATTGTTTCGTAAAACCAAATCCACCGAATTCTTGCGCTGGTCAGCAACACGTCGCGATAAACAGACCGTCCGAGGTCTCAACAAACTCCGTTACAATGACAAAAACGGACGAGAAAGATATGGATTTTGACGAATTATTACCGCACGTTGGAGAATTTGGATTTTATCAAAAAGTTCTTTTCGTCCTGATGATACCCTTCACGTTTTTCGTTGCTTGGGTCTATTTTTCGCAAATATTTATCACTCTTGTACCCGAAGAACACTGGTGCAAGATACCGGAACTCGAAAATCTCACGGTGGAGGAAAGGTTTGTAAAAAAATGTTTAAACGGCAGATGTTATTTCAAATTAATTATTTTTTGTACAACAATTATAAATACGCATTTTCAGCAGCTGTTAAAACACTTTGCAAAAAATATAAAACTCTCCTAGTTAATTTGTTTTTGGTATAATGGAAATAGTGATTTTAATATGAGGATTTTGACCTTTCTAATATTCCATACGAATTAATTCATGAATCTATCGAGATAAGTATTGTCACGTCAACCTTAAAGAGCTCAAATAAAACTATTATAGTTGCAAAAATGTCGTAGACAAAGTGATCATTAAAATCTTAATTATGCCAATTTTAATTACAATAAAATCGCATATCTCCTTTCGTACGATTCTTTTTCAGAAATCTGAATGGTCCTGTGAGCAATTGTGCCACGGTCGTTTTCAAGAGCAATTACAAATCGAATATATTCGAGTTATATATTCGGTCTCTGAGATGATTCACCTACAATTTTTTTTCTATATTTTCGCGAAGAAAGGCTTATTGTTAACTAACAATATGATGTGTTTTGAAGATAAGAAAAATATTGTAGAGCAGCAAAATAACACAATTTTTCACTTAGGATTAAAATTGAGGTTTTTATCACAAAATTGCATTGAATTTATCAAATAATTATTACAAAAGAACTGAAAAAAAAAAATATTGTGAAGCGAGAAACGTTATGAAAGAAGTATTGGAATAATTGAGCGATTCGTTAACGAAAAAGCGTAAAAGTCGTAAAAGAGTGTTTTCTAAAGAATCATCGTTGTTTTACCAAGAGACATGTATGCAGTTGTAAATTATACGAGACTTTGACAGCCTCAAATTTCACAACCTCTGACTAAACCATGCACACTTTTTTAATTAACGTGAACACAAGTTACTTTAACATAATGCCATTAAGCAGAAGATGTTTTTGTTTCAAGAATCATCAATCATTGCGTTGCAAGATTAGAATGTCATTTATTTGTCATTTCATTTACAAACAAAAACTCTTCGTATAATTTTAATTCCGATTTTCCGTCTAAAAAATAAGTCCACGAATATGTTCTCTTTTCGAAATGCTTGAACTCCATTATTTCTGTTAATTTTCGTAACATCTTATAAAAATAGCATTTATTTTATTTCGCACATGAAAATTCATATATTTATGAGAATGTGCTTTCCAATAAATAAATGAGAAATCCCTGGCAACATTTTCGACTGAAATTTAATGATACTCAAAAGAAAAACAAGTGAATATATACGTAACTATTTAGAACGTAGCCGCAATTACAAGAGTAGACTTGCAAATGATGGATTTATATGAGTTTCCGCTCGATCGAGTCTAAAATATTTATCAAGACAATTATCGAAGACTGTCATTGCTGATGAAAACATAAATATTGTCAAACGTATATAACAATTGCCCTATTCAAATATTCCCTATTCAAAACATATTGGAGTTCTTGTAAATTATATAAAATGAAAAAAAAAACGATTCGAATGATAAAGTGACAGTAGCATAATTAGCAGAATCTCCTAATGGTTTTCGATTCACATTTTTAAATATCATAAACCAAGATTAATTTTTGATAACGCATTAAACTTGATACATAGTAATTTTCGAAGAAAAAAAGTGTTCGCAGAAAAACAATAAGCTACAAAGTATTGGAGATGAATATTTAAATTATAATCAGTACGATTATAAACCATTATCTCCCATTAAAAAAAAAACGCATGCACACATAACGATTGAATACCACAACTTTTGGGTAATTAATAAAAGACACACTGACAACTAACGACATCAGCATTCATAATCTTCGGCTATTATGGCTAATACAATATAAATATTTGTCTTTATAATTGAACGTGTAGTATCGAGACGAGGGTTTCTTTGATAAGAAGTCATTGGCACTAATCGGGGTCAAGGATTATCATTTGTCTTTCTTTTGTTCTTTTTCTCTTTTTATTTTCACTAAGATCTTGGATTCCTACTTTGGCGCAATGCGACCACTCACTTTTCCATGAGTTTCGTGTATGATTCATACTAATAATTATAACGATAATGATAATATTGTTCGGTGGGTAATGACTAAAAAATTAATATGAATAGTAATAATAAAATGCTTGAACATCTGGTCTAAGTGGCAAAATAAAATACACATCATCAGAGGTAACACTACAAAAAAAAAAAAGCACTGTGATTAACTGCATGGTTGTCACGCGTCGTTGACCTCAGCTGGTAATCGTACATGCATTTTATTCAGCTATACATATTCTAATAAATTTATAATGTACACATGTATGTTTTATCGACATTTGATTCGTTGTAGAAAGCGAAAAATACGAGACCTTCAGCTTCGTCGGTGTATTATGACGTTTTGTTTGAAAAAGTACTGCAAAACTTGCCTGTATTTTTTTTTACGTTGCCTAATTAATTGCGAAATATTCTGAGGTTCCGAGTGAGAATTTTCTCATAATAAATATACTTATGTTTTCTATCTTGTAAGTGAGATGTAATTGCAATGGCAATCTTATCGGGAATCCTCTTATTGTAAACAGTTATAGATGATTTTTCACCATTTTAGAACAAAACATTGGTCTGCTCATAATGGCAATGGTAATAATTTTTAAAAAACTTAAAAAATGTTGTCATTTGAATCATGTGACTTTTAAAACATCGGCAAAATGATCATTTTTACTTTAAAAATGTGGAATTCGATCTCCGTTTGAATCAATAAAGGTAAAATAGCTGATGTAGACTAGTCAAATGAGTGCTAAATTTTCAAAATACATTGATACAAAGTTTAATGCACTAATTAAATGATTCGACGGTTTATTTGTATTACAGCATGTCTTATTAACCTAAAAATATATTAATAACAATAAATTTGCAAAACTTTCAATCGATAAATGCAAAATTCCACGATGTTATATTTTCATCGAGATTTTTCAAAGAATAATCCGTATTTTTCAACCGATTTTAATGCACCACGTCTTATTTTGTTCCTCAAAAAATCCTCTACGAATTTACCGTATGATTTTTTTTCTGCGTTTCATCGTTTTACTGTTGCAACAAATTGTTTAATTGGCTAAAAAATGTTCATAAACCAATTGCTGTAATTTTCATATTATCAAGTTTAGAAAAAAACCTACGCTGTGGAACACAATTGAGGAACACGACTTGAGGAACACAATAAGATGTGGTGCATTAAAATCGGTTGCAAAATACGGATTATTGTTTGAAAATTCTCGATGAAAAAATGAAATCATGAAATTTTCCAGTTATCAGTTGTTGATTTCGCAAATCCATAGTTATTAAATATTTTTTATGTTAGTAAGGCATGCTGTAATACACATCAACCTTCAATTAATTTAATTAGTGCATTGAACTTTCCATAAATGTATTTTGAAAATTTAGCACTCATTTGACAAGTGTGAAGCAGCCATATTACCTTAAAACAGGTAATCGGATTTAGCAGATTTTAAATAAAAAAGTTGTCGCAAAATTTTTACAATCCAGTTACACTGACACCGGATGTATGAGACAATTATCTCTAATTACTGCTCCTTGTGAAACGAATTATGCAATCTTGTTGTTATTTTTTTTCCGTCGTTTCATCGCAACAAAATATTTTCGACATGTCGGTAATTTCGCAATCATAAGAATCTTAAAATAAAACCATAATTCAGTTATGAGCAAATCGATCGTTAGGGTTTTATTTTAAGATTGCTCCTCATTTAATTTCAAATATTATAAATGCTTACAAAAATTAAACCGAATAAAAAATGTTTAACTCAAATTAAGGAAACAATTTTTAACCAAAAATCTGTCCACAAAAAATCAGACTAAATAATTGTTTTTTTTTTTTTTATTAACAATAAGAACAACAATAATGCAATAACAAAAACGCTCGAGCGTTTTTGTTACTGCATTATTGCTTGTTCTTCAAATAGTTTTCAAATATATCAAAGACATTTATAGCTCGATAAAAATAAATTTTTAAAAATAAACGTTTCATCATTGAATCAATCTGTTTCTTTGAATTGTGTATTCATTTTTTTATCCTGAAGAATCGTTTATGAGAATTTTTTTCGGAGTTTCGTATAAAAATAGACGGACGTGCAAGGTGTGATTGCTCTTTCATGGACATTTCTATATTTCCATTTACACGTACTCATATCGCAATTTAAAAAAAATATATATATTAAAAATAACACGTGTTAACTCTTATAGAGCGGATATCATACGGGATTTCTTTGTTGTTCGGGTGTTATACTAAGATTGCTTATGCAGAACCTTCGCACGAGCAATGAGAGCGTGAAAGCAAAAAAATAACGTCCCATGTATAGAACCACCGCGAGTTTCAACATAAATGTTAAGGCTAATGCTAAACACGTACCATTCTGCCCACTTTAGCTTCGTTTTTATTCGAACGAGTGTGAATTTACGTTTTTTCACTAATATTGTCATGACAAAAACGTAGAAATATCCATGAATATGGATTCAATGGAAAGAAAGAATAACTCATTGAAAGCCTGCAAAAATAGCATAATTAATATTTTCCTACAATGGAGCAAAAATTCCTCGCATTAAAAAAACGTCATATTGGATCGAGTACGTGTAAAATTAAGTAATTTATGCACACAAGAAAAACACAACTATTATAAGTAGTAATTTGTATATATATATATATATATATATATATGAATAATTTTTTTACATTTTCTACTCCATTTCTTGTAATCGATATATGTAAAATCATAAAAATGCATTAAAAATGCACATGATCGATGAACGTAAAAATGACGAGTGTACAAAAATAAGAATAAAGAGTTAACCTTTCAGTTAATTTGCATAGAAAAAAGGATTAAATAAAGATAAGTATTGCCATAATAATCTTCGGTAATACAAGTTGCTTGACTCAATGAAAAATCACATGATTCTTTCGAAACTCATTGGCACGTTGCTGAGGATCATGTGGACAGTATTACGTTAAGACTATTTTGTACATATACTCGCTTCACAATGTTCACTTTATATATATGCACATATACACGAGGAGTATATTTCCATCGACGACTGCCATGGTGGACGACAATCGATCTTATGATCTTTCGTGCCATCGTCTCGTTGCCGTTCTTCAAATGATTTTATTCATTTTAAATAACGTGTTCTCAAAGTCCTAAAAGGTCTTGTTTCTTTTTTTAGAAATCAATTTTTCTTATGCAGTAATTCTGGGCAAGTTTACATAGAATGACTTAATTGTGATTCATTGTTATATTGGCGATGTCTGTGCTAAATTCGAACTGTATTTGTACCCAAGAGATACTTTAATCTCCATGAAACAAGTGCATGATGTAATTTCTCATATCATTGCAATTCTCAAATTTTTTATTTTTGCTTCTTATTCGATTTTTTTATATGTACAAATCTGTATGCGAATTGGTGATTAATTCAATAAGAAATCGCGTCGGAACGAATTGTTGGGTTATTGCTTATTCGAGTTGAAACTGCTTTGATCGTCGATTTTAAAATAAATGAAATGTCATTATTTGTGAACAATATAAAGATGATTTTATGTATAATTTTACACATTTTTATTTTTTAATAGATTTATTTTACTATTGGTGATATAACGATTTTTTCTGTTAGTTAAACTTTTTGGTTTAACGAATTGAATCGTATGCATAAAATATGGAATGTATTTTTTGTTTTCACGTTCTCGAGGTTCATTCAAAAACTCGAATTTATAAATCAGAAATCCATGCATCAACAGGCATTGTGAAGCAGATAAACATACAAAATACATGCGCATTTCTGTTGACATATGCGGTGGCACGAAGAATTTTTCATCTGATCGTGTCTTACCGCGATGACCACAAGAAATATCGATTTAAAATTCACGATGGAATGAAATTTGCATAAACTCGTAACGTTACGATTTTTTCATTAAGACGGAATGTTTGATCAAAGAAAAGTTGTGGTTCGAACAAAAATGTATTGTTGAGCTTCCTATTTGAAATTTATTGGATCAAATTTATTTTATTTTCAATCGATTTTCTTTCATCTCAAATAGGATTTTTTCTTCGCTTTTGCAGAAAACAATCAATTGGAATAACAGAAAACATATAGTTCCACATACGCGAGAAATGAGGTGTCAATTTTTTTGTATATTTTCTTTTTAACATAATTTGGAACGCGCTAGAAAAAACGCGAGACAAAAATTCCATTCGAAGTTAGGAGGACGGAAAAATAATATTATAAATTGGTAAAAAATATTAAGAATCATTTACTCGTATGTATTGGATTTTAAACTTAATTTCCGCTATTTTATATGGGATGGGCTAACTAGTATTATTTTCGTAGAAGTAACACTAAAACTGTACTGTGTTGAAGTGTTGGACATAACTTGCAATATTAAGTATTCGAGAGTGAATTCACTTGTACACACTACTTTTTTTATAATATTGAAAATGTCAGGTTTTGAACCAACGAAACAGCATATGCGGGAAGCTTTGCTTTTTTGCTTCAATTTAAGAAAAAGTGCTGCTGAAAGTCATCGCTTGCTTCAAAAAGCTTATGGTGAACATGCTCTATCTGAGGCAACGTGCAGAGATTCGTTTAGACGATTCAAAAGTGGCTATTTTGACCTTAAAGACAAAGAACGTCCAGGGCAGCCGAAAAAAATTGAAAATGAAGAATTGGAGATCTTATTCAATGAAGATCGATGTCAGACCCTTAAAGAATTGTCTGATACATTAAACGTTATTGAAATGACTGTTAGCAAACGTTTACATAATCTTGGACTGGTTCAAAAAGCGGAAAATTGGTTACCATATCAATTAAACGAGAGACAACTCGAAAAGCGAAAAACGATTCGTGAATTGTTGCTTGAACAATGCCAAAGGAAGTTAGTTTTACATCGAATCGTGACTGGCGATGAGAAATGGGTTTATTATGAAAATCCCAAACGAAAAAAAGCATGAGTACTGCCAGGTGAACCAGGTCCATCAATGCCAAAACGCAATATTTATGCTTAAAAAGTGATGCTGTGTGTTTGGTGGAATCAAGAAGGTATGGTGTAACACGAGTTGCTGAAACCGGATGAAACGATCACAGCTGTTCGCTATAAAGAACAATTAATGAAACTAAGCTAGAAATTGAGAAGAAAGGGGCCTGAGTACGCCAAATGTCATAACAAATTAATTTTGCTCCATGACAATGCTCGGCCACGTGTAGCAGAAACCGTAAAAAAGTATATAAAGGACATGAACTGGGAAGTCTTATTTACCGGACATAACATCGTCCGATTATCATTTCTTTCGAGCGATTTAGAATGATTTGTTACCACAGCATTTCAAGTCTTTTGAAGATATCAAGAAATGGATCGCCTTCAAAAAGCAACGATTTCTATTAGCGTGGAATGCATTTGTTGTGTGAAAGATGGAAAAAGGTCGTAGCTTTTGAAGGACAATACTTCGAATAAAATAAAATGTACCGTAAACTATAAATAATTTTTTTTTTATTGAAAAACAGCGGGAATTAAGTTTAAAACTCATAGATATCTTCAAACACAATTTTAAGTGGTTGGGAAAAAACACGAGAAAAATATTAGTAATGATCAGGTCGGAAATGACTTAACCTTTAAATTCGACGTCATTGAATTCGAGAAATACAAAAATCGACCGTTACCGGTTTTTCTGATAGTTAGCCTGCGGCCTCTTACACGAGCCTCATTTTTACTGCTATAAATCAAACATGGAAGGATGTCCAAAATTTTTCTGAGACTCCAAAATGCTACTTATAAAAAAAACAATAATATTAATCGATTCAGTTGAGGTCGAGAAAAAAAAAGATTCGTGAGCCCGTGTACGAATCGTAAGTACATGAGGCGAATGGGAGTAGAATTTTTTTTTCACACTGAGTTGTGGGATTACTCGTGGACCTTCGATCAGAAGGTAGAAAGTTTCCGTTATCTTGTAACGAGTCTTAATTTACTGTTTATCAAAAGTTTTGGCGAGTTTTGCGCAAAAAATGTACGACGATTTATGCACAAAACAAAAGAGTTATGAATAGTTATTTCTTTAATAAGGATTTCATGAATTATAACTAATATTTAGGAATCAGGACTAATTTTTACTTTTTTAATTACAACTTCTCAATTATTTTTTTGTATTAATTTTAATTTCTTTCCTAACAGATTGGCCCTCGCTATTCCACCGGCTGAAGCAGGAGCAGAATCTACGAGTCTCGGATACTCAAAATGTTCCATGTACAATGTAAACTTTACAAAAATATTGGAGAATGGAATTATTCGTGTTGCTGATCCTTCTTGGCCAATACAGAAATGTCAGTACGGTTGGGAATACAATTTCACGGATGTACCTTACGAAACTGTATCCACCGAGGTATTATGATCATTTGCATATATTGTACCTACTTTTACTCTAGTCATTATAATTATTATTCGTTAAAAAAAGCTTACATTCACAACGGTGGTATTGAGACTTTTATATCGTGTAAGTAAATCCAATCTTATGTTGGATCAATTACTCCCGCCGTCTAGTTGCGTCACGTAATAGGAGTTTACCTCGTACAGATTCTCTGATAGTGAAACAAATTCATTGCACATAAATTGTGTATTTAAATGCCATTTATCGATTTTATTTCAAACACAATGTTAACGTATTGGTAAAGACTCTGTTGATAAGTACGTTTTGATAAATCATCACTAAATTTCATAATAAAAAATCCCGGATATTCACCAGCCGCAAAAACAAGGAGACAAATGATATTTCAGTTCAATAATTTTTATAATTTAATCATATTTTTTCATTAAATGAAACTTGATTCTTTTCAATTCTTGTTCAAATAATTTCAGGCCTCAATTAAATGCAATGAAATTGATAGGATCGCATTTGGTTGTAGATGATTTCATTCACTTTTTTCACTGTTTCGTGGTCATACTGAATATTTATTTGGATCGAGAACATTGTGGTTGAATCAACGAAATATCCTTTAGTTACTTCAATGCTATTGAATACATTTATTTTGACAGGTTCTGATGTATTCCAAGTTTTTATTTCATCCAGTCACAGCACATAAATCGAGTCTAAAAAAAATATGATTAAATATTTGTTTACGCATATTTCTTTGATGTGAAATTTTTTATCTTTAAAATACAGCAAAAAATTTGCAGTTTTTGTCTTTTTACAGTTCGATTGGGTCTGCGAGAATGCTGCATTGCCAAGTCTAGCTCAAAGTATATTTTTCATCGGAGCAATATTTGGTGGTCTCATTTTTGGATGGATTGCTGATCGTTATGGTCGAATTCCGGCTCTCGTTGGTACAAATATGGCCGGATTTGTCGCAGGTGTCATGACCGCATTTGCTTGCAACTTTTGGCAATTCGCAGTCTGCCGTTTTCTCGTTGGATTGGCATTCGACAATTGTTTTACGATGATGTATATTTTAGGTACGAAACATAATAATAATACTCAAAACATTAATTCCATAATTTATCTGACAAAAGTTCATTTCTGTACTCGAATCTTTAAAGTCAATTTTTAATTTTTTTATGTGGAGAATTCACTCCCAATGCAATTTCTGTTTCACATTTCACCTAAAAAAAAAAAACGTCTTTCAAATGTTTGAATTTACGAAAACCCTGATTAGATCCCTATTTATAAAAAATTTTTTTTTTTTTAATATTTAAAAAAAAATATAAGTATATTTTCAGTTGATTTGTCATTTTTCACCAACGAAATACAAATTTATTATGATCCACTAAATTATCTTTTAATGGCGATACTTTTTAATTGACCCAGCTAAATTTCTATTACGATCGAATAAATATCAATTAATTTAAATGTAGTATTTTTTCAAGGTTACTGATTGCTAATTGAGAGTCAGATCGATTCATGTGATTTTCTTTTAATTGTGTAACTTTAATGAATTGCAATAGCTGGATAAAAAAAAAATTGATGGGACGACTGCACGCAAAGAAGAGAATGTTAGAGATCGTTAATTCTGTATTTGAATGCTAATACGTAGCAAGTAAATATCATTATAAAACAATCGATGAACAAGCACTGCTTTACAACACGCGATTTACCTTTCCAATTGGATGGTCAAACCGATCACGAAGAAACGAAAGATCGAATCGATTGGTACCGAGACGGATATGTGAGATTTTTTTTTGTCTACCTTGAAATTTGACAGCTTCAGGGACATCACATTTCAATCTAAAAAATCCAATATAAATGAACAAGTAATCGGAAAAAGAGGTATTTTAACGATCGATTTAAATGTCATACATTATGAATATTGTCATTAATATATAAGTCAAAACAAATACTCCACGAATATAAATATAAATAAATATTTAATAGTGAACATTGTAAATGAAATTAAAAAAAAAAACTGAAAAAAAGAAAAAGAAGAATATCCCAAAATTATCGAAGAAAAATGAATTTCAAATAGAAATATATTCATTTATCGCTACAAAGTTAAATAATAAATTCCCAAAATTAAAAACGCAGTTATTCGTATTCTCTCGAGTATTAACACGAGCTACAAAAGTTCATTGCCCTAGTCTAGTTGAATCATAAGTACACGTGTTTTTTTTTTACTTTCACTTGTCAACTCTAAAATATCAATTTAATTACGGACGTGCAGAGTCATGCACAAAAAATATTTCCATTTGATTGATCATTAATTGTCAATGCGTTCGGTAAAAAGAGAGTTTTTTTTTACTACTTATGCGAGTGATTCATAAAATGTTTAATTCTAAGCTCGTCATCAATTCGCTCTGGTCAATAGAAAATCTGAGTCACGCTTTTACGCAGTTTATTTTTCGTATAATTCGACCCAATATGGAGCAGTTTTTTGCATCTGTTCGAGACGCGAAAGTAATTAATTTAATAGAATCCCCTCAACCGTGGCAGTAAAAATAAAATCTAAATCTCACACTGGTGATTTCACATTAAATCGATCAAAAATATATCATCTGCGATTCTTGAGTTTACCATTTTTTTGAAAAGTCGATGATCTAATGAAATAATGATCTGCCTTTAATGGCTAAAACCACTATAACGGCCTCAAAAAATGCCTCTTTTCAACAATTTTTTTCGGGTGGAAGGAAAGGTAATATAATAATAATATTCGGGGGAGTTATTAAGCATATATTTAATTGTACAACAAAAAATTATGATTGAAAAATATTTAAAAATGGCGACACCAGAGCCGTTCCCGTGAGGCTTGTTGAATTCGAGGCGCTCTACGGCACGTAGTGTTACTAGTGCAATTGTTGATCTGGAATTAAAAAAAAAAAAAACCCTTAATCTAGACACTCATAGCTAGTGAAGTACGTAGGGGATTTTGAAAATATTCATTTTTGTATTATTGGCGAGTGTTTGAATGAAGCGGTTCAATTTTCGACAGAAAAAAGGGATAATTATTTGTTGATAAAAAATGTTTAAATGAACTTATCGAAAATTCCGTACGTATTTCACTTCGAAATGTTATTTTTAAGATATTGCCAAAAATTCAAATGAAAAGAATGAAAATTGTTGGAGTTATGCTGCGTGCCGTTTTGAAAAATGGTATTTCGAAAAAAACACGTTTAAAAAATGAAAAATTCGAGAGCCCGAAATTTCAATGAAACATTTTTTTTCGGGTATAAACGTTTTTACCTCATATTCAAGAGGGTTCAAAGTATATTTTAAGCCAATAAAAAAAAATCGATTTTTCGAAAATTCTACAGAGGTTTTACCCATTAAAATAATCGTACATGACACGCTGATATATATCAATGACAGCACGAGTTCATTTTCGATTGAATTGCCCTCGAGATAGATGAATTATAGTAATTGATAATGTGGCCAAACCTTTGAACCCATCAGGTGTATGCAAATGATTTGTGTCCATGATTGTATCGACGAGAGGCGATCTCGTTGACGCGCGATCCGTTTGATGACGCTCGAGCGAGCCTTCGTTATGGATTTCCGGCGCGACGAGTGTCGGTCGGTCATTATCCTTAATTGGACCGAGAATAAACGTTTACACACCGCAACAAAGCAAATATATATATAATAAAGTGAACATACTTTCCGGAGTAACGTTACAACTATAGCAGAACGAAAATACATACACAGTAAGATTGAATATTGCGGAAAGGAAAGAGGCGAGGCCGTTTAGTTCGAGTATCGCTGACCTTCGGTAATTAACGGTTCAACCGATAATGAGTAAACTAATCACGACCTCCACGGTACCCTATTTTTCATCAATTTCATTCGATTAATTTGAAGCAATCCTCTTTTTTCTTTGATATTTATTGCACATAATGTAAAGTAATTTGCGATTAAATACAATTGTGCAATCTTAATTTCACGAAATTTGGCTGTTGTTCTCATTGTCTCCTATCTTGAGTAATTAAGCGGATTTGTTATGGACAAATCATAATCAAGCTGTTATGTAAATGCAATTTTAATTGAGGCCGTTATAATTATTTACTCAATTACCGTAATGACATTAGTTTATCTGGACTCAAATTGCATTACTGACCCAATGATAAAAATATCAACATGTTTGTGTATGAGAGTTAACTCTTGTTGAAATTGTAATGAAAATTAAGTATCATATACGTTATTAGATTCCAAGTGCACTGCCTTAATGTTGAAAAATGGAGAATGCGGCTGTCCTATAATAGTAGCTATTTATGGAACCTTTTTTCACAGCAATTTGTTGTGCATATATTTACTCTTGGTTATTTAAATAGAGCAACAAGCTGTTGGAGGAAAAAAGTGAAACTACTGGGTTTTATACAATTTCACTTCGAACTGAAACGCCGCGGCATAAAAAAAATAATTAGAGCTGCACCCGTTTCAAACGTTTATCAAAACTTTAGGGTGCCGTAACATTATTTAAATCTGAAAAAAATTTGATTAAAATTCGTGATAATTAAAAAAAAAATCATTCGACACGAGAAGGTTTGACTAATTAAAATTGTTTCTGTTATTTTCGTCCAAATTTTATGACGAGAGTAGAAAATTTTTGCACTTAATTTCAAATTGTGTTGTGTTTTGCTATAAAGAAAACCTTTTGTTTGAAAAAAATTGCATTTTACAGAAAAATGAATCAGACTATTGAATTTTCATGAAATTCCACGTTTTTGAAATTTTTTTATGTAGTTATTTTACTATTTAATTGGTCAACAGTACTGGAATATGTGGGACCAAAATGGCGGACGTTCGTGGCGAACATGTCGATTGCACTGTTCTTCACTGCAGCGGCTTGCTTGTTGCCATGGATAGCTTATTTCGTGGCTGATTGGAGATGGACAAGTGTCGCGACTTCCGTACCTTTAGTTCTTGCCATTGCCACGCCTTGGGTCGTACCCGAAAGTGCAAGATGGCTCGTGAGTCAAGGTCAAGTGGACAAAGCCATAACGATCTTAAGGAGATTTGAACGGTTGAACGGCACAAAAGTGTCCGAAAATGTTTACACGAACTTTAAAGTAAATTTTGGTCTGTCTATTTATTAAAAAAAATTGATTTCTAAAGATTGTTGCTTTTTTATAGTTAAACAAACATTTAGATCAATGATAATTTTTCGTAAAAAAAAATTTTGTGATAAAATGATGTCATCTACTTTCAGAACAGCTGTGATAGAATTCGAAAGGCTGAGGAATTGGAAAAATCGTATTCCGTGCTGGATCTTTTCAGAAGCCCTCGATTACGAAATGTTACGATACTTTTAATAATTATTTGGTGAGTTGTCATATCAAATGAATATTACTGATCTGAATGTAAAATTAAGGTTTACAAAAAAGTATTTTTTACGCCTTCGTAATTTGTATGATACAAAAAATGTTGTGAAATTACAGATAATATTTTTATATTAGAATTTTCATATCAATGAGAACACGGAAAAAAATGAACTGTAGTTTTTATTGGGATTTCCATGAAACTTTACAGTTTTTCACATTAGTAGCACCTTCCGGACGCATAAACATCAATTTTTCATGAAACTTTAAACAAAATCTACAAGTCCCTATGGTGGAAAATACTAATACTGTAAATGCATGCCCATCAAACGAATTTTTGCAGTGTCAAACAGTAAAAAGTACACGCTACATTCACCCCGTTTTTTCAGTGTGAAACCGCAAAAAGTACAAGAAATAATAAACTGAATTTATCCTCATCAGAATTACTTAAACATACCCATAAAATTGTTTAAAACAAATAAAATTAAAAAAACTTCTTTAATTATAAATGCATTTATAATCACATTTTCTTACATCCATCACTTCCCAGATAAATTTCTGTCGAAAAATTTTCCTACCTATAACACTGGGATTCGATCTGACCTACCTACCTATCCACGACTTAACGCGCACGGACGCTACCTATTACACCACTATCTACTTGGTAATTATTGGTAAAAAAAAGTGATACAATCATATACAATCCAGAATATAATCGGTAACGTCAATGAATAATCTATGGGACAAGTCTTTTGAAAGCAAGAAAAATTTGAAATATAGAAAATATTGAATTTTCATATATTACAATGTATCATGTCCGTAACGCTTTCATGTAGTTCAAAATTCGCCCCCCATTGTTTGAGCTATAATAAGGAAATACAGAACTAATCTGGGAGAGCGATTGGTCCGGTGGATAAGGGCTCGGACTCGCACGCCGCGAGACCCGGGTTCGAATCCCGGCCAAAACGGCAATGAAAATTTGAAATTTTTTTCAAGTGTTTCTACTGCAATCCTGGGTGGTTCAGATTCCACCTTCATATAAATCCAAACAAACACCTCTCTGTGATGCATAAGCGGTTGGTGTACGACTTTGGTGGTGATCTCCCGTGGACAGTTCTCATCGTACGGATGGTGGCCCTCAGCCGTGCACTGGCTGGCTCATTGCATCACAGCTGAGGAGGTGCCTGCTTGAGCGCCTCTGGTGGCCCGTACTTTGAGCGTGCTCGCATTGCCACCCGTGGAAATTAGTCGGGCACCGACTGTATCGGCAAGGTTTTCTGCAGTTTCCCTTCGCCCTCAGTAAATGTAATACAGTGCGGGAATAAGTCGGCTGCAGCCCGCACGTGTGGGAGAATGGAGGGAAGAGTAGAGGAATAGTTGGAAAGAGTGGGGAGGCTAAGAGGGAAAGGACCCTGGGCCCGCCGTAGAAGTAACAATCGCGGGGGCGATTGGTTACAAAACCCCAAATAAAAATAAAAATACAGCAACAACAGTCTTCAATAAGTCTTTCATCTTGAAATTTCTTGGCTCACGTGTTTGGAGAGATTACAGTGTACACTGTAAAAATTGAAAGTAGCAGCAAATTTTTTACTGGGTACACTGCAGTTTCTAATTTATGTTGACGGTAATTTTCTCAACAGAAAATACACCATTTTTATATTTTCTTTTAACAATTTTTCATTAATGCCGTTTAACATTTTTTACAATTTTCAATATCAGTAAATAGTATTGGTTTAGAATTTATTTTCCTATACGTACTGAATATCTACTGGGGGCACTGTAAATTTTACATTTCATACACAGTGGGATTCCTAGTTTTTATTCGTAATTTTTGCTATGTCATTTTTTTGTTGTAGACATTTTTTTATGTAGACATAGAGTTTTTTACAGTTTAGATCAGCATTAATAATTAATCAAAGAGTAAAAAACACGTTAAATCCATTATTTTGTAATGGAACACACTGTAAATCGAGTAGTTTACAATTTTTAACTGTACACTTTGTTTTAGTTTCAGTAATTTTTTAACATCGACCATTAATTTTTATAGATCATTTTTTCCGTGTTAAGAATTACACTTTTTCCAGCAGAATAAATCGAAATAAACGAACTCAGCGCCGTTGTAAAATCAGAAAAATAACATTGTTCATAAACTCTTGGTTAACTCGACGAAGGAGTCAAAACAATCATGAATGTTTTTGCAAGTTCATCATTTTTCAATATATTGAATTTACAGGATGGCCGTGTCATTGGTATTCGATGGCCACGTGCGAAACGTTGACAATCTCGGACTCAACGTTTTTATAACTTTTACCATTGCCTCGGCCACGGAATTGCCAGCGGACACATTTTTGACACTGGTTCTCGATCGATGGGGTCGAAGATGGTTGGCTTGTGGCTCTATGGTGGTATCAGGAATTTTCAGTATATGGGCTTGTGCCGTTTCCGATCGTGAGTTTTAATTTATCAAATTATACTTTTTTTACAATCAAAGCAACCTACGAATACTTATTTTCACGAAACAATTATTACAAGTTATATTTATACTTAAAATAGCGTTAAAAGTAAAAATTTTTTTTTATTTCTTGCAAATCGAAGACATTTTGGAAACGCGAGCAGATTTTTTTTAGTTTAATTTTATTAGAGTGTGGGGAAATATTTTATTTTTTTATATTTTCGTTCATAAACATTCGTACTATTCCAATAATAAATAATTTTATTATGTATATAATTAATACATAAAATAACGATTTTGATTATTTTCTCTAATCGAACTTTTCGTTATTGTTTATTTATTAAGGGATTTACTCGGCTACACTGGCGATAATGGGGCGATTTTGTGTGAACATATCGTACAACATTGGTCTTCAATACGCTGCAGAATTATTACCAACTGTAGTGAGAGCCCAGGGTGTAGCTTTGATTCACATAATGGGATACGTGGCTAGTATCGTAGCACCTTTTGTCGTTTATCTCGCAGTAGTATCCCCGGTCTTGCCACTACTTGTTCTCGGCATTCTCGGTATAATGGGAGGTATTCTCTCGCTATTTTTGCCTGAAACGTTGGACAAAGATTTGCCACAGACCCTGCAAGACGGCGAAGAATTTGGCAAGGATCAGGGCATGTGGGACATGCCATGTCTAATGAAGTGAGTAAAATATTAATTCAGTAAAAATACGCTGTACTTTTATATAATAACTTTTATAACTTAAATCGATTCAGAACTGACGAAATATTTTTTTCCATTTTTATTATCACTTAAGGTAATTATTTAACTGCAAGCTAGTCAAATGAGTGCTAAATTTTCACAATGTTTTTATGCCCAGTTTAATGCACTAATGAAACGTAGTGAAGGTGAACTTGTAAGACAACATGTCTTATTAACCTAGAAAAATATTAATAACGTTAGATTTGCGAAACCATCAACTGATAAATGCAAATTTCTATGATGACACATTTTCGTCGAGATTTTTTAAAGAATAATCCGTATTTTTTAACCGATTTTAACGGGTTATATCTAGTTGTGCTCAGGAAAATTAAGGGATTTTCATGATTTTTTTTAGCCATGTTAACATCATTTTATTAAAATACACTATACAGAATCAATTACTACATATTTTGAGGTACTTGTATAAATTTTTTTATGACAAAATTTTCACTACTGGGGAAAATATGGCCGTTGTCCTAAAATATCTTTTTTCTAACATCACTCGCGGTGGGCATGATATCTCTGGATCGGCTTATTTGAAATCAAAAAACCAAAAAGATTTCGTTAATATAATACTGTACGCTCTTCGTAAACTAAGGGTTTAGCGAAATTTTGATTTTTTAAAAAATGCCAATTTTTCCAAAAAGTTCGATTTCCAGAAAGTTCCAAAAATTAGGTTTTTTGACTCAAAAAAATATAAATTTCGGCCGAAATAAAAATTCCTTCGTTCACGAATAAGCCATTATAATTAGAAAGAAGCTCGTGAAAGATTCAAATCGATCGATTAAATTGCTTTTGAGAAATCGTGCTCACCGCAACAGAACTTTTTAAAAAACATGATTCCGAGATAATCACGTGTAAGTCGATGATCGCTGCACTCGGAGACTCGCACTCTCAGGTAGTGCACATAAATATATTCGTTCTAGTGCTCATGCCCTCATAATATTTTGGGAAAACGTTCTTAAGATTATGTACTTTGAGAAAATGCAAGAAAAAAAAAATTTCCATTTTTTTAAACCAAACAACTAGATATAACTCCTTAATGCACCACGTCTTATTTCGTTCCTTAAGAGATCCTCTACGAATTAACCACGTACATTTTTTCTAAGCTTAGTTGTTTGGAAATTACAGCAATTTGTTAATGAAAGGTTTTTTTCGCTAAATAAACAATTGGCTGCAACAGTGAAAGGATCAAACTTAGAAGTAATCTCCGTGGCAAATTCAGAAATTAAAAATTGCAGATTATTCTTCGAAAAATCTTGATAAAAATGTGTCATAATGGAAATTTGGATTTATCAATTGATGCTTTCGCAAATCTATCGTTATTAATATTTTTCTACGAGACATGCTGTGATACAAATCCATCTACACTACGTTTAATTAGTGCATTAAACTTGACATAAAACAATTGTGAAAATTTAGCACTCATTTGATTATGTACCATGTAATACAGTAGTTACCTTAAAAACTAACTAATTAATTGGTGTCAATTTCAATGAATTTAATCGTAATAATTTCAAAAAAATTTACTAATTTCCAAAATTCATTCATTCGTCAGACTAATATTCGTTTTTTTTTCTTATTTTACCAGAAAAGCGGATGATGAAGAAATTCAATGTAGTTCAATAGCGAGATCATACAGACACGGTAGTGTGAGGAACTCAATGCGTGCATCAATTCGTGGAGAGGCCCTTCGCAGTAGCATGATTCAAAGATCTAGCGTTAGATCGCGCAGGAATGCCAGTTCTGCACCTGTCGAGGTCGTAAGACTTTAGGTGAATGGAATTTTTACGTTCGACTCGCATAACGATATTTTTATTTATTTATTTTACCGCTGATAGTTATATGTATATAGAAATTTATGGGGGAAGCTGAGGATAATTGCGACACTGGTTTAGTTGACTACTGTGCTGAAAAAAAAACAAACAGTATAAAATGCACGTGATGATTTAACAATCTTTTTGAGACTGAGTTTGAAGAGTGATAAAAGCAGTTTAAAAATGACTGATTTTGAACCGATTTTGGGATTAAATAAATTATGTTTAAGAGCTGTAACCGTGGCTATTTTCCAAATACATGATCACAATGTTGAAGAACTTTTTTCTTTGAGTCAATTGCTGATCTTTATGCCGAAAATGAATAATTGACGAAGTGACGCAATTTTCCCCAGTAATTTCAAAATGTATACGAAATACATAAAGCAAAATATATATACATATAAATTTACTATATATGTATATAAATTTCAAGATCTATTAGATCGTTTCTCCTCCATGACGATCAGAATTAGAATATAAAAACTGTCTTTTGCTGAACGGATCGAAAAGTTTTGGCAGGCACCATTAGAGGAGGAAATCGCATTCATTCATTTTTTCACTTTACTTTCGTCGATTTTCTAAAAAAAAAGAAAGTTACTCATTATTTGCACTTTTTTTGCGTCGGTTCCTATTTAACCCTAGACCCCCACAATCTATTTTTTCGAACGTAAACCCTACAACGGGGTCAAAAATGACCCCAATGTTTTCTTTAGCATAAAATGTTCTTCGCATGTAATAATAAGATTTAAATATACACCATTCTCTTCGGTTTTTAATAACGAAGAGAATAGTGTATGATAAAGTCACATTTGGTGAACATTTGATGATAAGAACTCTATAAAACGAAACAAAGTTTTGGAAAAATACAAAAAAAAAGGTTTTTATTTAAAAAAATGGCGTCGTTTTCGACCCCGTTGTAGGGATCTGGGGTTAACATTGATTGAAATAGAGCGTTAAAACTCTTTTGTATCGTGTTAAGAGATTCGAGTATACACGAATTGATTTAAGATTTGTTTCTTCACTCTTTCCTCCACTTTTCTCTATTTCACCTGGTCTGAAAATTTAAACCATACATTTTTCGATGAAAATATTAGCTCGCAAGTATCGTTGGTTTGTTCGACGTGCTACGACTCGTGAGGTTCGAATGGTACAGCCTTTGATCTTTGTCCTTATTAGTATAGACAATTGAACGACAAATTCAGTGGAAACTTTCATTACGTCATCGCTGTGTACTTCTAAAATCGGCATCGTTAAAAAAAAATCAATCACGAATATTCATAATATAAAAAAATAAACCGAATTAATTAGTGAAAATGATTTATTGCTCGTAATCAATACAATTCACAATTATAATTCTCATTTCCAGTATTCGTATATTTTATTTTGAGATAAATTTATTTAAAAAATGTATTTTTTTTTGTTTTCTATAAAAAATGGTGCCAATATGAGTACACATAGGATAATTTAGTTTCGATAAATATAATTTTTATAAATCTCTCAAGTTTTATTTATTATTTATTAGTTGACTTTCGGCGAAATAATTATTAACACGTGATATGTATTTTAATTAAACAAGCTGTACTGTTAAGGTCGATCTTTTTTTCTTTGATCTTATTAAATGTAATACATGATATAAATAAACTTACGCTGTTATTGATACGATTGATTTTTATTTCATTTGTTTCTTATTCTCCCGTATATCATCGTTTATTTTTTTCAAACAACAACCATAATGATTCGCGTTAATTGAGTGAAAACTGAAGTGAAAAACGGACTCGAAATTCATAAGGAAAATTCACTTCTCTGTAAATAAAATACGGACACAGTTTCATTCATTCTATTGACGTACCTTCGTTAACATCCATTGTTATGTGTATTCTTTTTTCGTAATTTATGCCCATGTTCTTAAGACTCCATACCAAGTTCAATAACTTTTCTGTCCAATAAATAGCATTATTAAGAAAGTACGATCACCATAAAAAATCTAACTTTCGAGCCAGAGATTTTACATTATGTATATAGACGAATCCTTTATTCACCTAATCCCAAAATTTAAACAATATCGACCGTTTCGTTTTTCCGTGCTAAAATTAAGAGGTCGCGAGTGTTTTTAATTGATAAAGCACGTCGTTTTATGGAGAATGAAGACCGGAAATTCAATGATCACAGTCTTGCTACTCATGTATCCAATCAAGGTCATTGAAAATCGCAAATTTTATGAATTAGACATAACGGATAGTGCAAAAAATCGAAAAATGTAACTTTATTGTGTAAATCAAGTATTACGTTATGGAAAGGTTTGAATTTGCAGTCAAAAAAGGAATATGCGTCTGGAGTTACCCGATTGATCGAAATCTCTGATGCTACGTTGTGCTACACTATGCGAAAGCGTGTAATGGGCCTAAATCTTACAAGGAAACCTTCCCAGGTGTACCCCGCCGATTTTGTTCCGCTTGGAGTATGTTATTCTACATTGAAATCTAAGAGATACCTATTTTTTTTTTTTTTGCGGAAACTCATATTTAAGGGGTGAAACACACCCCTAAAGTTGAGGTCTCCTAGGGGAGGTTGTTCAGTTCCATATATATGCATACAAGGGGGCAAAATCAAACCAATTGCATTCAATACTTCATAAAAAGTTATGACTACTCGATTTTTTTCAGCCCTGAGGGGGTGAATAAGCCGAAGTTATAGGGGTTGAAAATTAAAAAAACGTTATAACAAACAGAATATGCTCGATATGGAAGTGAAAAAAATTGCATAATTAACAGTTTCAAAAGTTAAGAGATACATGTTTTTGCATTTTTTGAAAAAATGCATCCTTAAGGGTGTACTACCGTTACATCCGAATACCTTTAATTTCTGTAGATACGTATTTTTTTAAGTATCTATCTGCTAGAGAATATTCTTTTGGATATATTAATATATTTTGGATATATTAATGGATATAAGATTGTTATCAACATAAAAAAAAACCCTTGAAAAAAATTGTTTTAATAAAAAAATTGCGATTTCGTCTTCGTTATATATAATAATCGTTACAACATATGATTTAGGCGTCGCAGATAATGAAAATTCTTTTCAATCACACTGTTACCATATTAATATTTCTAATTATTGTATCATTGTTTTTATTATATTTTATATGCTGTATTTTGTACAGATGTATTTTTGATTGACAAATGAAATTATTCATTATATTCTTTACAATAGTGGAAATCGTCAAAAAAGTGTTGGAAACATAATGATTTTTTACACCATGAACACCTAACAACAGCAATATTTTGACATCCGGGTACATCACAATGCGCTTTGCAAGTTTTAAAACTAAAATCTACAGGATTTTCAAAATTCTCCGGTCGCCATTCATTATAACCGCTTTTAAACCATGAATACCTAAATAAGTTTACATATCGTGGAGATGATAATTGGTTGTGAACAAGTGACTGAAGCTTAATTATATTATTTCGTAAATGCAAATTTAAATCATAATCCATTAATATGACATTGTCAGAAAAATGTTTCACATAATTTTTCCATATCCTGAAGCCAAAAACATCCAAGGGTTGAATCTTTCCCGTTGTACCCTGCGGTATTTTTCTTAATTTTATATTTTTATCCCGAGGTTTCGCTTCGTCAACAGCTCGAGGGCAATGTCCAGTCCAGGAGTCAATTAATAAAATACTGTTTGAACCAACTTGGGGGAAGAAGACATTTTGTAGCCAGGTTTTAAAATGTTCTTAAAGTATGAATTAATTTTTCAATTTGCTTCGTTGCAAGAAATAAACAGTATCTTATGTGTCAATATAAGGAATTCTCGAAAAAAATCATTTTTATTATTGCCTGAAGTGAGTTTTCCAGATTTCGATACTTCTATGTAAACGTTTTCTGGTCTGAATAGTGACGATTCCACTATTGGACCAAATTTACCACTTGGTTCTTTCAAAACCAGGAATAGCGGAGAAAGAAGCCTTCCGTCACCTGCTATAGTGGACTGAATCGTATAACTATGTGTTGTAGAAGCAATTGATTGTACAGGGCATTCAACTTGTTTCTCTCCTTCAACCGCTAATATTCTTCCAGAATGCATTTCCAATTGGAAAACACTTTGGTCCGAATTGTAGACGTGCGATAACCCATATTCTTCTATATCGTTCTTCACTTCAGAAACAAATTGTTCAGCAAGCTTTCGCAGATTGTCTGCATTTTCAATACTTTTTTTTGTGATAAATTTACTAATTTTTCTGGAAACAATCCTATGAGCTTTCTTAAATGAGTGTACCCACTTGTCTGACGCCTTAAAACGGACATCTTCATGACCGATTTCTTTTTGTGCTTGCATTGCCCATTTTTTTAAGTCGATGTCATGTATATACCATATATACCATAAGACCAGCATCAACGGCAGCTTTAAAATTGGCTAAAGTGTACTCGCAAATTCTAGCTATTTTTTCTTTATAAGTTCTACCTTTATTTCAATATTTAGCCCATCTTTTTAATTGAGTCACTGATTGTACTTTTCTAAATTTTTGTTTAACGCTTGATAGGCTTAAATTTTTAGTTTTGCCACTTCTCCAATAATTGACTGCCCTCGATTTATACTCGTACGAAACAGATTCATCATCAGTAGTACAAACATCCGGAGGTAGTACCGGATCATTGATTGCCGATCCCCATTCTTCGTCTTCTACTATTTTCATATCCCAATCTTTGTAAGGTTCTTGGAAATATAATGAATCTTCTACGATTGTTTCGACGCCCATGTAATCTTGCATAGCATTCGTTAATATATTTTAAATGCTTTCTTTTAATTGTATTTCATCATTATTTATAGGGCTTTCAGGTATATTTAGGGCTTGAAAATGTGCCAAAACTAATCGTATCACATTAAGCGGATTCACTTTCATTTTTGATAATAAATACACTTGATTTCTTAAACAAAACACAGAACTATACACGCCTTTGATTGTTGATATTATTTTATCACGAGATAAATTCCTTCTAACTCGCACTTATCGAATTGAAGCAATTTCTGAAGAACGCGACTTATAAGCGTAGCACAGGCCATCATATGTCAAATAAGAGAGGCAGAGGCAGATAACAATTATATATTTCTTATCAACGTATTTTGAAACTTCTTTCAATGATAGGTGAAGTAGAATATCAATTCGGAGAATCAGATAGCTAATAAGCAAGGTTAACGAACATATACAAAGTAAGGTTCAACATGATAAAAGATATCAGTTCATTTACTGCTACGTGATTATAACAACAAACATCACGTGTATAACAAACTTCTTTTTCTCTAACAAAACGAGAACGAATTTAGCCGATTTTTTCAACAGTTTTTTTATAATAAAAAATAAAGAAATAAAAAAAAAATAAACCCTCCATAGCAAAATAGTGACACACATGCAAATTAATAATCTTTTTAAAATTTTATTTCAGACAGTAATTACGGCTAGAATCGTGCACATCGTTTTTTTATAGGACATTTTCAATGATAGAAATTTCAATGATAGAAAAAAAACAGTGTACAAAATGAAAATAACGTTAAGAGTTCATCCTCTATTCTTTAAGAGTGATTTAATGAAACATCAAAAACTCGGTTGAAACAAAATCGCGAAAAAAGCTACTTTTCGATCTCTCAAGAAAAGAATTTTCATTATTTGTAATGCCAGAATCATATGTTCTATCGATTATTATAATCTATCGATTATTTTCAAGGGATTTTTTTTTATGTTGTGTAACGTGACATTTTTGGCCACGTCACCCGCACGGATTGATCGACCAGTGGACCGGAGGTCCGGTCCATTATGACGCCGCTCTGCGACTCGCCGTGGGGAACGCTACGAGGATTTCTGTCATAATTATAATTTAGTTTTAAGTTACCTGGATCCGTCCTTCGGGAATCTCATTACCTGCGTTAATCGCTAAAATTTGTGCTCGCGAGAGAGCGAGAGAGAAAGGAAGTCACGTCATTATCGAGTACCGTATTGCATCGCCCTCGAGTGTCGTTCCGGTCACCGTCCTCGCGCCTCAGCTCTCTTTGATTTCAGCGGTTCCTTTGCAACGATCTCGCTCCTCCAGGCGTTGTTCTCGGTCACCAGAGTCCAACCAGCGAACGGTCGAAAGACCGCGCCGGATATCGGCCATTATTGAACGCCGCCCGTGGCTTTCTCACCGTAGCAACCGAGAGTTGCCCCGTTCGCCTCCACGCCTGCAGGAGCTACAGCCCGTGTGCAACGGCGCCTCGTCGGGTGGGGCCTGGGATTCCCTGGGGTGGAGGTGCTGTTTCGCCTGGTGGTATAGTGGACCCACCGTGACGCGGAGGGACGCCTCGCGTCACGAGGGAGGTCTCCCCTCCACCTTTCAGTCGGACATCGGCCGGGTCCCCAAGAGGAAAAGCTCCTGCAGCGTGGAAAGCTCGCTGGAGGTGAGATCCGAGCGAGGACATCGTTCGAAATTCCCGCGTATTAATTTCGACGCGCCGCCGAGAATTTCGGCTAATTCGCAACAGAGGCGCGAGAGCGAGGTCCGGCGGTCCTCGAGTGGTGGGGAGAAACAACGAGAGCGCGGAGCCTTACCGAGGCGTTAGAACAATGATTCTTCGTAACGGTGTCCAGTGTTGCCAACTTGGTGATTTTCTCGCTAAATTTGGTGATTTTGGAAGGTTGTTGGTGGGAACACCTAGCGGTGTAGCGGTTAGCGGGGAAATTGGTGGTTTCACGGTAAATTTGATGGAAATTTGACGACTTCGAAATTGTGGTTATTCAGGTTCGATTTTTATTGGTGGGGATACACAACAGTTTACCGGTTAGCGGAAAATTGGTGGTTTTAGGGTAATTTTGGTGTTTTTAAGTGGAAATTTACTGACTTTAAAACGATCCTCGATTAGGCCCAAAATCTCAGTACAGAGTACCTCCCCATTGCGCACAAAAAAAAACGAAGAGACTCGCATGAATTTGAAATGATCTGTTTTATTTTATAATCAATAAACTATTTTATAACATAGTTCGTATTGCAGTGAATATAAAAATACTTAACATTATATTTTTTTATATCTGTGATGATATTAACGAAATAACGTTTATAATGAATCATTAAATATGATAAATAATTAAAACGCAGCATATTCGCCGAAACGACAATCTGCCATTTCTAAATGTTATAACATGGTAATGAAAATTTTATTCCAGCTATAATAAAGTTTTTTCATTGACATTATTAAGAAAATAATTATTATAAACGCAAAATACCAGTGCATTTAATTTCTTATAGACGAGTGTAAATAACATTCTGGAAGAACCAATCATTTGCATATCCAAATCCATCTATGTAAGAAACATGAAAAAGAAATTTACGACTAGTTAATAATAATTAAATAGTTTAACAAATAAAAGAAATTAATTATTCGCATATTACTATTGATCCATATTCGTTATATAAATAAAAAAAAAAAATAGCTGGAAGGTGGGATCGAACGCTCGACCTTCAGATTGAGAGACTAGCATTGACCCGATCTGCTACTGACATACATAAGTATTTAATGCAACAAAATGGTACATGCTCATCAGAGTCACTTGACTTAATGGAGTTTTATGGTGTATAAAACTGTGGTCTAAACATTTTCTTTCTATTTAACAATATAATCATATAATAAATTGTCCTGTGATAGATATCGTTACCCTGAGAGTTGGTTGTTTTTTTGGCAGAAAAATACTGTTTCTGGTGATTTTCTGGTGGAAATTGTTGCGGACGAATATAGTGGTTTTTGGCGGGATCGGGGGAGGCAGCTAGCGGGGTTACGACAATACGGGCTGGCAACACTGACGGTGTCTCACCGGCGAGTCGCTGTTAACACCGAGCTCCTGAGCCCTAGCAACGACCACGTGCAGAGATTTCGCCTCGGTAAGCCCGTTCCTCTACTTTCTCCGATTCGTCGGATTATTGGGGTTTTTACGTATTAATTTTTAGAGTTTTGCCTATTTTTGATATTCGAGCGGGAATGTGGCTCTTTTGTCGTCATTCTCTCCTAATTATTAAGTTTTTTGGAGTACCCAATTTTCCGTCGAATCCCCCTTGGTGACTTGCGATATTCTTTTAGTTTCGTTATTCAATTTTTATCGACTACGATAAATAATGTATAAAGTTTAATGAGTAATTTTATAGTGTAATATTGGCCAGTCTAGGTTATTATATTTCGTCGCAATTTTGTGTTACGCGTTCAAGGCCGGCCGCGAGCGCATCGCGCCGGTTTGTTTTCGTGCTATCTCTCTCTCGCGCGGCCTCGAGTACGTTAAGCATTGTTGTCATTCTTATTTGTCTCGGATCCCTTCAGTATTTTGTTCTCGAGTTTATTTCACCCAATTTTCGCATTTCTTTTATCTCGAAATATTATTTCATATATGTCGTTCCGTGTAAAATCGCCTGTACTACCTGCTTCCGAGCCTGGAATACCTAAATTCCGATTAAATTACCTGAGTTAGTGTCGTGCACACTAACTCTATTATGATTTCGTTTGTTCAACTCATTTTGGCGTAAGTTGTCTTTATTACCTGCTTTAGGGCATTAGCTACCTGACTCCCGGTCGAACTACCTGAGTTAGTGTCGTGCACACTAACTCCGTTATTATTTAGGTTGTTTAATTAATTTTGTGATAAGTTACCTTTACTACCTGCTCTCGAGCATTAGCTACCTGACTCTCGGTCGAACTACCTGAGTTAGTGTCGCGCACACTAACTCCGTTATTATTTAGGTTGTTTGATTAATTTTGCGATAAGTTACCTTTACTACCTGCTCTCGAGCATTAACTACCTGACTCTCGGTCGAACTACCTGGGTTAGTGTCGCGCACACCAACTTCATCATCGCTGAAGGCCCTCGGGATTATTTTTCGGATAGATTGCTTACTACCACCTATCTTCGTGTTTCCATTACCGTTTCTTTTAGTTTGCGTTATTATTGAGTTGAGTTTAGTGTTTTCATATTCAGCCGTCTCCACTACCTGCCTTTGGGCTTCAACTACCTGCGCTTCGCTAATCGTCGAGTTTACCTGAATAAATCGTTGCTCAAACTAAAGTTATTAGTCTTTGTCTATTTTCTTTCGTTAGTCCTGATTCCTTACTCTCGCCCCGAACCAGCCCCTCTACCCCTAAGTATCTCAGTCGAGCTGAGTAGTCGGACCACCCTGAATCCTCGTAACCCCTGGGATTATCTCGTCCGCCGCATCCGCGCCGGAGTGGACAAACAGAAAGTCGGTTTCACCGGCGGTACGTTCGTACCTGGCGCCCAGTCCGCTCCAGCCGGGTCACGATGGTCCGGGGAGGAATTGCGGAGGAGTTCAGAAGGGACAGATGGACCCGAGACGGGAAAATCATGTTACAGTTGATAACAATCTTTTTAAACAATTTCACGGTATGTTCTATATCCAAAAGAATATTTTCTATCAGATAGATACTTAAAAAAATACATATCTACAGAAATTAAAGGTATTCGGATGTAAGGGTAGTACACCCTTAAGGATGCATTTTTTCAAAAAATGCAAAAACATGTATGTCTTAACTTTTGAAACTGTTAATTATGCAATTTTTTTCACTTCCATATCGAGCATATTCTATTTGTTATAACGTTTTTTTAATTTTCAACCCCTATAACTTCGGCTTATTCACCCCCTCAGGGCTGAAAAAAATCGAGTAGTCATAACTTTTTATGAAGCATTGAATGCAATTGGTTTGATTTTGCCCCCTTGTCTGCATATATATGGAACTGAACAATCTCCCCTGGGAGACCTCAACTTTAGGGGTGTGTTTCACCCCTTAAATATGAGTTTCCGCAAAAAAAAAAATAGGTATCTCTTAGATTTCAATGTAGAATAACATACTCCAAGCGGAACAAAATCGGCGGGGTACACCTGGGAAGGTTTCCTTGTTAGTTTTCTTCGATTCCTGAGTCGTTGAGAATCTAATCCTTCAGTTTTTATGTTTTTTAAACTAATTACTTACCACGAATGTAGCACATTAGAAATAATCACAATGAAAAATATGAATATTTGAGAAAAATTGGAATAGTTCAGAGCATTTTTGATTTAACCCGTCAGCAAGCGCGCTATGAGACTTTTTCTCACACTTATATTAACGGAAGAAACCAGTTTAGGAGGCCGAAATTTTGGTGTTTTTCGTGAATTTTTTTTAACAGGGAAAGAATAATCAGAATTTGTTTAAACTTGGAGGATATTTTATTCATGTTTTGAAGTATACTTTGTATTTTTTTCCAGTCATTTTCGCCGGAAATAGTGGAGTTAGAAGCTGCTGTCCATGGACGACTTTTTTTTCAACTGGTGGGCATTCTAACTCAAAAAGTTATTGACCAATCGTTCTAAAAATTTGTGTGAATATTCCTTATTCAATTACAATCTATATGAACCTAACTCTGGGATGATATTATTATTAAAAATATTTTTTTTAATGCAAAAAAGCTGAAAAAACATGGTATAAAAACGTAACATTGTGTTCAAACACCTCAAAAACATGCAATTTTCAACTTTTTTTATAACAATTAGGTTCATATTCTTAGAAAATATGTTGTTAATGAAAAAAGAAAATTGTAATGATTACAAATAAAAATTGTGAGTTCAGGAATGCCCATGCACCAGCAAAAATCTCGGATGGCGATCGTCCATGGACAGCAGCTTCCAACTCCACTATTTCCGGCGGAAATGACTTGAAAAAATTAAAAAGTGTACTTCAAAACATGAATAAAATATCCTCCAAGTTTAAACAAATTCTGATTATTCCTTCCCTGTTAAAAAAATTCACGAAAAAGACCAAAATTTTGGCCTCCTAAACTGGTTTCTCTAGTTAAAATTATGATTACTCGAAAATTTCAAATGGCATAAACATTACAAATTTTTTCTATCTTCACCAAATTTATTATTCTGCATGATAGAAGAGTTAAAAAAATTGTTTGAATTTTTGTTTTTGAATTTTTTAATTATTATTTTTTGGTTTTTAGTGTCAATTATCGTTGTATTTATGGTTTTTTGAAGATAAACATGTTTAATAGCCATAATCACTATAGCGAAATTGTTTTCAAGTTCCTATTTATTAAATTAAGCACTTGAAACTATACATGTGAGAAAATCTCTCATTCGCGCGCCCAATGTTTAAAGTGTACGTAGCACGCCTGCTGATACACAGTAAATTCTACTCGTACCTGACGATGTTTTAATCCATATTCAAACTATTTTACCCAAGGTCAAAATGTATTAGTCAACATTAAATTGTACTAAATTTAAAGAAATATGCCATTGTCGTTCAAATTCAAACTCAGTAATAATTTTAAGATTATAATACCCAGATGGGCGAGAATCACTATGGCGACCGTGATAGGACCTCGGATACAAAAATAATAGATCGATCGAAAATTTTGCGTTCAGTATATCATTCTCACAGTCTTTCTTACTTTCTCTCACTCTCTCTCTCTCTCTCTCTCTCTCTCTCTCTCTCTCTCTCTCTCTCTCGCTTTATTTCTCCCTCTCTCCTTCTTCTTTCTTATTTCTCTGTCTTTCTCCATTCGTCAATCTCTTATTGTTGATATATCGTGTATGCTGAGTCGAAGACAAACTCATTGGGTGGTATTGCGAAAGCCTCAAAGGAGAATATACCACAGATGCCAGCAATATTATAGCCGGAATTTCCATCAGTGTAATGAGAACGAAGTGAAGACATTGGGATCGAGTAGCTTCATATTCCAGATATAACCGTCGAATACCAGAATAATCAAAAGCCTGTACGCACGACAGCAATGTTTTAAAATACTGCCCCTTTCTTCAATTTTTAGAATAAGGAGAAAAATAATTGATATGTAAATCGAATGCATGGAAAAAATTTTGTTATACGATCAATTTGAGACAAAATTTTAGATGATCTGAATTAAGTACGTTGAATCGATAAAGCATCAATTTCGATTATCTCAGCGAGTCGTGGTTTCTTAAGTAAACCCAAAACTGTGTACTGATTGAGATTTTTATCTTTCTCGATATTAGCTTAACAACTTTTCTCAAATTTATCGAATATCTCCGGTTTTACAGTCTTTTCATTAACATTAGCGAACTTTTTGAGCATCAAAACTACCTTGTCCGGTTTACCGCACATAACATACCATCAGTGGTTAAAAAAGAAATGAAATGGGATCTTTTTTTCGGTGTTATATCATGCGAAAAAGTTCGTGACGAGTTTTTAAATTGTTGAGATTCAATCAGTTGATAAAAATTTAAAGTATCAATAAATTTTTATGTTTTTGCACATCTTGCGCTTTCGGAAGCGAGCCACGGACCCAAAAACGCCGTGACCGATGATACCCCGGTAATAACACTAAACATTCTCCAATCAGCTATCCAGAAAGCCGTCTAAGTTTGATTAGCGTTTCATATTTCAGGCTCACGTAATCGATAACTAAAAAAATCTCAACAAAAATAGAACTTGGTTTAAAATAATATTAAGAAGTAAACTAATATGAAAATTAATGTTAATCAGTGTTAAGATATTTATAATAATCAATTTACATAATTATATTTTTATTCCAGATCGCAATCATTTGCGATCGCAATCATTTTTTTTTTTATACATTGAGAACACGTTGAAATTTTTAAGAATTTAAAAATTGTAATGAACGTAGCGTCATGCCTGAACCTGAAAATAGGCTTTAGAGAGAATTTTCGAAGATTCTAAGTTTACACCAATGAGGCGAAGTTGTTGTAAGGGTGCTATTTCATGGGCAGCAAGCAGCAGCAGTAGTTTAGTAACTTACCAGATGTTACTGTGATTTTTATATATTTATATTAGGGTGATGCAAAAAAAAATCAAATTTTTTTCTTTCTTAAAGTCGCAAGTGATTATGTCAATACTTCACGAAAAAGTAATTCTCTCACAATTTGGGTCTTCTAAAAAAATTTGTAGAGGTCGCACCAGCGACGTTTAAATATTTTTTTCCAGTTTTAGCGAAAAATCATGATATACAAGTATTGATTTTTCGGTGTTGCAACAAAAATTGTTAGTAATTAATTAAAAGATGATTCTCGCAAAATTTGAGTTTAAAAGAAAAAAAATAGGGGCAGTCCAGCGGCTTTTGGCAATTTTTTTTTTCAATTTCTCGTAAACATCGCGATATAAAAAAATGGTTCTCTTTGTGTCGCAGGTTGATATGTTAGCATTTCATGGAAAAGTTATTCTCTCAAAATTTGAATCTTCTAAAAAAATTTTTAGAGGTAACTCCGGTGACTTTTAGATATTTTTTTTATAATTTCAGGTAAAAATCGTGATATCAAAGAGTAAATTTCTGTGTATCGAAGTTTATACGCTAGAATTTCATGAAAAAATAATTCTCTCAAATTTTGAGCCTCGTTAAAAATTTATTCGAGGTCACACCCAGCGACTGTGATTTTTTTTTCCAAATTCGTTTTCGGTCGAATGCTAACGCTTTTAGCCGAAATTAGAAAGAAATATCTCAAAGTCGCTGGGTTTTCCTCTAAAAATTTTTTTAGAAGAGCAAAATTTTGCAAAAAATTACTGTTTTACTTAGTACTAATATCTTTAGTTGCCACACAAACAAAACCGCATTCAAACATCATGATTTTCAGCCAAAATTATGAAAAAAATATCTAAACGTCACTGGAGGCACCTCTAAAAAATTTTTTAGAACATTCACGTTTTGGGAGAATAACTTTTCCATGAAATGCTAATATATCAACCTGCGGCACAAATAGAACCATTTTTTATATCACGATGTTTACGAGAAAATAAAAAAAAAAATTAGAAAAGCCGCTGGAGTGACCTCTAAATATTTTTCTTTTGAACTCAAATTTTAACAGAATCAAATTTTTATTAAGTACTAACAATTTTTGTTGCGATACAAAAAAATCGATATTTTTATATCATGATTTTTCTCTAAAATTGAAAAAAAAAAAAAATCTAAACCTCGTTGGTGCGACCTTTGAACATTTTTTTTAGAAGGCCCAAATTGTGAGAGAATTACTTTTTTCATGAAGTATTGACATAATCACTTGCGACTTTAAGAAGAAAAAAAAGTCGTTTTTTTGCATCACCCTAATCTATATATATATATATATATATATATATATAATATATTTATATCAAGAGACGCGGTAGCGGCTCGACGCTTAATATTAAAAAATAAAACTTGCGCGAGCCCTGCCGCACTCTTATATACGCGAATATGACGTTTTTCGGGCTTTCCTTATTTTTCAAACTGCTCTCACGGCAGAACGGTTTGAGTAAAAAACCTGAATATAGGGGACGATTTTTTTTCGATTTTTCTCTTTCCATTGGTCTTTTTTGTAAGTTGATCCGTCCACTCAATCTTAAGATATGATAATTTTGTGATTTAAAATCGATGTTTGAGGAACTTCTGTCCCTTGGATTCGGAAAGACGTTAGAAGTGTTTGTTTACATTTGGACATACGTCCTTTGCGACACTGGTAGACATTTGTCTACCCTGCAGTCGCCCAGTCCACTGAATGAGGCTAACCCCACTTATTGCGCGCCGCTGAGCGAGAGAGACAGCGCGCGAAGCCACGTTCCCTCTCTTTCGTCCATAGCGCGCGCTCTCTCTTTCTCGTTCAACAAGAACATATGTATGTATATTGGTCGTTTTATAACTAAGGTCGCGATTTTTTAATACTTGGCCTTCTTTTTTTACTATTTTTAAATGAAAATAATTTTATAGATACACAAAAATCAGTAAACTGCTGCTGCTGCTTGCTGCCCATGAAATGGCACCCTAAAGAAGGAACTAAAAAAATATTTGATTCATAATCAATTCAATTGACTGATTATCCTCATTCTCGATATTCGTGTTTTGTTCACATGAACAATAATTTTATTTTTATTTTTTTTTAAATTGCAAATGGTGCTAATCTGAGTACTCATAGAATAATTCAGTTTTAATAAGTATTATTTTTATAAATCTTTCAATTTTTATTGATTATTTATTTGTTGATTCCCGGCGAAATAATTATTAACACGTAATATGTACTTCAATTAAACAAGCTATACTTTAAAATTCGATCTTTCTTTTTCTTTGATCTCATTAAATGTAATAAATGATATAAATGAATATACGCTGTCATTGATGCGATTGCTGTCTACTTCTATTTTTTTAAATATTTTCCTTATATTACCGTGTACTTTTATTGAACAACAACTACAACCTTTATAAGAATAATTTGAGTAGATTGGGTGAAAACTCAAGTGAAAATTAAACAGAAAATTCATAAGGAAAATTCACTCGTCTGCAAATAAAATAAGAAAACAGTTCCATTCATTTTACTGACGTACCTTTATTAACATTCATTGTTATGTATATTCTTTTCTCGCAATTTATGTACACGTTTTCAAGGCTCCACACCAATTTCAAGAAATTTTCTGTCCAACAGCATTGTTAATTGCACGCGAAGATTTCATAACTTGGTATTATCTAGTAAAATCGCTCGAGTGAAATGTGCAATTTTTCAAATGAAACAATACTCGTTTTGTAATGAAAAATCACCAATCTAATTTGTTTTCTTCATAAATTATGAACATCCCAAAAAATAAAATTTCAAAATCGAAGTTTAAAATAGTAATAGAAAATCAAGTTTAGTGAAGTAGAAAGTAAAAAAATGAAGGGCAAATTAAAAATAAAATATTTTTATTGAAAACAATGAATAAAATTAAAACTGAAGATTTGAATTACAAATTAAAAATTAAATTACCTAATTCAAAATCAAATAAAACTGAATTAAATTTCAAAAATTCTTACCACGATAATGCAACTATTTTGTGTATATCACAATATTCTATGATTCAAAATTTACGTCATATACTTGAACGTAACCATTCATCAAAATCCACAATAATTAATTGTTGCAACATAAATTATTTCGAATTCGTCTAAAAAATGACTGCAGTAGCCTTTCTATCCTTGCCTTATTCGACAAAATTTTAAGCTCAAAATACGATGATATTTTTATTTTTATACAACGTCAAAGTGCCTTGGAATTTGAAAAAAAATAGTAACACAAAAATCAGTCAGCGACCTCGTGCGAATGAAAGAAAAAAAAATCATGACTAGTGCACGGTGAATGCACTTATCCGACGTGTGTCACATCTGTGTATTCGACGAGTGTGTATCAAGCGAACTGAGCAATCTGAGAAGTGTGTGAATTGAATTCGTAGCATCTAGTTTCGTGCAATAGTAACAATGTAGTATGAGGAGCTAATTCTAAAATGATACTATTATTAAAACATCAATAGACATTCCAAAATATTTTCAGAAACATTTTTTTTCCACATTTCAGAAACATTTCTCCATAAATTATGGAGTAATTAAAGTATAGCTCAAATTGGAAGACTGTATTCGATCAGTTGAAAAATTATCCAAATTCAAAAAACCTATAAAACAAATAATTGTTTATTCTGTTTGAATATTTTTTTTATTTACAAGAATTATGTTATAATTTCCGAATCAGAAACAAAGTTTTCATCAATATTTATTTACCATTTATCCAATGATTCTTTTTATAAAATTAAAAATATGCTGGGCTAAGTTTTGTAGGAGCACATGTATAGCTAGATGTTAATGAATAGATGGGGGTTAAGTGGTTCGCGTTCGAAGAATAACGAAGCAGATATAACGGCAGTGAAGAATATGTATGTACGTCGAATGCTGGCATACAAAGAGCATTATTTCAAGTATTTAAGCTGCATAGGTAGACAAGTTACGTCTTTAAGTTGGCTACTTTCCAAACATATATATACGCACTGCATATGAGCCATTCTATTCCAAACGGGTGGTTATATTTGAGATTTTTTATACCATTGAATTTTTCATAAAAAGAATATGAATTTTATTCAAATTTTGTTAATGAAACAACATTTTTCAAGTATGTATCAAAAAATCTCAATGCCCAAAAACTTTACTGTAATTGAAAAATCAGACAAAACCACGAAACGATATGTTCATAAACGCTAAGTACTACTTTAGACACATATTTATGGGCACCAAATTATTTGGCACTATTTAAATTCGAAAAAAATCGTAATCTATTTTTGAAATAGATTAAATTTTTTTTTCAATTTTACGTTGCATTTCATTCGTCTTTTTTCAGGCCTTAAGGTAGTATGGCTGATTCACACTAGTCCAATGAGTGCTAAACTTACAAAATACATTTATGGAAAGTTCAATGCACTAATTAAATTAATTGAAGGTTGTTGTGTATTACAGCATATCTTATTAATCTAAAAAAATTAATAACGATGGATTTATGAAATCATCAACTGACAACTGCAAAATTCCATGATGTCATATTTTCATCGAGATTTTTCAAAGAATAATCCGTATTTTTCAACCGATTTTAATGCACCATGGTTTATTTTCTTCTTCAAGAGATCCTCTACGAATTCACCGCGTAGGTTTTTTTTCTAAACTTGGTAATATGAAAATTACAGCAATTGGTTTATGAACATTTTTTTTAACCAATTAAACAATTGGCTGCAACAGTAAAACGATGGAACTCAGAAAAAAATCCACACGGTGAAATCGTATCGGATCTCTTGAGGAACAAAATAAAAGGTAGTGCATTAAAATCGATTGAAAAATACGGATTATTCTTTGAAAAATCTCGATGAAAATATGACATCGTGGAATTTTGCATTTATCAGTCGAAGGTTTTGCAAATTTATTGTTATTAATATTTTTTTTAGGTTAATAAGACATGCTGTAATACAAATCAACCGTCAATTTATTTAATTAATGCATAAAACTTTGCATAAACGTATTTCGAAAATTTAGCACTTATGTGACTAGTCTGCATCTGTTATTTTACCTTAAAGCAGGACAATTGACAAATAGGCAATTTTTTTCAAGCAATTAAAATTTTTTAAATACGAACAGTACATGTATACAGTGCAGATGGATACAGAAGCTCGAAATACGAGAATGCACTATATAGATGCTCGAGTTACGCGATACCCCCTCCAGTGTCTTGAACTTGTAGTTGCTACCGTGATCCATCGATTATTTGTCGGCGTTGAAACAACGAGACGAGTAGTACGACGACTCGAGACGGGTCTAACACGAGACCTCTCAGTTTTCAGTGTGAAAACACGGTTCAATTATTATTATAATCACCGTTTATCACTTTTTTTTTAAATAGAGATACATAAACGTATATAGCATATATATTAACTAATATAAATATATATTTATATGTACAGTATGAATTCATACTTACGTTATATGTATATACATTCATAAATAAACACCTGCAGACTTCGCGTGTCATATAATATGTCTAGGAAGAAATAATCCGCGACTGTGAACGAGGAACGATGAACGGATAATTTTAATAGTGCAGTTGCATTTCGAGCAGCACAAAACAAAAGGAATACACGAGCGACAGCTGAGTGGAAAAATAGAGGCCGGCAATAATCAGGTACGTCTGCGCGACGTTTCAAATTCAAAAGATAATTTATTATTTATAAAATTCCTCCATTTTTTATGATTTTCGTGTTAATTTATATTTAAGACGAAGGTCAAGCCTGATTTCCATTGTATTTGAGGGAAAACCAATGATTTTTTTCAATGGATTTTTTTGTTGTCGAGCGATAAGATTACGATTAAAAAGAAAAAATAGTCTCGATATTGTCCTGATTTACTTAGGCGACTTGTGCTAATTTGTCGTTGGAAATTTTTTGCCTGGCTGTGACATTTGAGGTGTTTTTGTGAAGCTAAAATTTCGAGGGCTTTGAGTATGTAATTTGAAAGTAGATTCCATTAAACATATTTTTGTTTACTTAACTGTAAGAAAAGCAAAGAAAAATAATAATCAATCGAATTTTATTCTTTAATCAAAAATTGTTTTGATACCTATTGTTCGCGAAATGGAATCAAAAAATTATATTGTGCCAATTTTTCCATTCCTGCTAGAAAACGAATAACGTGATCACATATCCAGCATTGTGTGATAAAACGAGAATTTAATTATCGCAAACGAACCCCAACTAACTCAATTTTGATTCAATATAATCGAACGACATTTCAGATTAATTGAGCAATTTTATTTCAGTGAAAATGTCTGACAATATATTTTTTATTTAGTAACTTTGTCGTAGGCAAAATCGAAAACTGCACCACTTGCCGTCGAAAACTTGCAAATATAAAAAGCCAATAAATTGATATAGTAAAACGAAATGTCAATAATGATTTTTCAAAAGTTTTGTCCAAGCAAATGTTTTGAATAAGTTTTTACCTCGAAATTACTATTAAATTTGAATTCTCAATTGGACAATGAAACAATCAAATATTTGTATGAACTGTTCGCCCTTTTCAATTTTTTTTTACGGAAAGTTTCCAATGTTTAAACTCATTGTTTAAGACGCAATCAAAGCGATTATTCAGCAGTATCGAAAGGTCAAGATTCTATCAATCTTGAGCGTTTGATCTCTGGACATTGAAAAATTATCATTCACCATTTAATTTGAGTTTTGTATTGCGTAAAGCTAAATTGGAGTATTCGTAAATATATATATACTTCGGTTTATCAATTTGTACTTAACTAAGAATGATTAAAAATTCAGTGATATTTTGATTGAATAATTGATACATATATTCGGTTTGATCTAGTAATGATTTGCTTGTAATGTTTCCTATTTACGATTGATACGAACAAATTGAATAACACTACACACTATTTTTTTTTAATTATTTATTTAATTTTTATTATTTATGTATTGCTATTTTATTGAAAATTATTTTTTTTTATTATTTATTTAATTTTTATTATTTATGTATTGCAATTTTATTGAAAATTAGATCTGTCACAATTTATTTTCTACCCTTTGATAACCGCGTGGTCTTTAACGCTGTAATTATCATCGCTTGCTAATTTTACCATATGTAATGGATGAAATGAAACAACAATGGTTATGCAAAAGATATTCATACAGATACGAAAGCATCAATAGACATCTGTCATTATTTCAAGTTGAAAAAATATAATGCGCAATCATGTAAATTGACGAAATGAAACTTCAGTTTCATTTGAGATTAACAGTTTTTATTACCAACGAAGAGAATTTTACGAAATTTATTTTTTTCGCGAAGTAAATATATTTCTGTTACTCTCCATTACATTTATTATTTTATCTATAAAATTATATTTTTCTTTCACATCGAGAATCGTCATGTAGTCCTTGACTAATTAATTAATTCTTTAAAACATATGCAAACTTTAATTAGCAATTAGAATAATCCTAGGATAGAAGAGAACGTGTCGATTTTTATTAGCAACGATATTTTTAGCTCTCGGACATTTGAAATCATGAAGGAAGAAATGAAAACGATAAGTATGTCCGGCGATAATGAACCGAGCGAGACAACGGCGCTGAGGCAAAAGCTCGAATCAATTGATGACATATTACCCTATGTCGGGAACTTCGGTAGATATCAGTGGTATCTTCTTCTTGCGTTGCTACCCTACAGTATTGCTTATTCGAATCTATACTTTTCCCAATTTTTCTTAACGCTCGTGCCGAACGAACATTGGTGCTATGTTGATGCCTTACAGAACATTAACATGACTCAGGAAGAAAGGTCAGTGGATTTATTTTATTATTATCGATATGTCACATACCATATTTTTATTTTTATTTTTTAATAACGTACTTTACTATTATTATTATATTTTAATTGTTATTGCTGTTACAATGATTATTATGTTCTAGAGTACTAATTGCGATACCACAATCTGACGTTTATCCATACTACGACAAGTGTCAAATGAAGGATTTAAATTTTTCGAAACTCGTGAACCACGATAAAAATTTCTATTCACCAAAATGGCAAACGAACATGACTGTAGAATGTGACAACTGGGAATACAACTTCACGCAAATACCTTACAAGAGCATCGGTGTTGAGGTGCGATCAATTCGAATGAAATATAATTGATAAAATCGCAAATTATGTCTATATACAATTTTATTATAATGAGCAATGACACTAAAACGAAATGAATTAACCAAGTTAAAAATACAATTTGGATATGAGGATTAGCTATCGAAAGAAAAAGAAAACAAAAAAAATCTGGTTTCTTTATTTTTTTTATCATCTTGAAATTGGGAATTATTAAGAAGCATTGAAGAAATCGTAATTGACGAATCTTTCAATTAATAAATAATGGATAATTTAATACCTTTATTTATTTAATTTCTAATGGATTATTTTTTAATTGAATTTTTAAAAATTGATTTACAGTTAATTTAACTTTTTTTTTATTTAAAAAAAAAAATCATAAAAAGCAAAGGAGAATGCGAATTGACTGTTTCGTGACCCTTGCCAATTAGCTAAATTGGGTATGCAAGAAAGAGTACCTGATTTCGACGGCACAGGCGATATTTTTTGCTGGCTCTATCATCGGTGGTGTATTATTCGGATGGATCGCGGATCATAAAGGCCGAATACCGGCCCTCTTCTTGTGCTATTTTGCTAGTGTTTTAGCCACAATAGCCACTGCAAGCACTACGAATTTTTGGTCCTTCGCTTTATGCCGATTTCTTACAGGACTCGCCTTCGATAATTGCGTCAATATTCCACTCATCATTGGTAAGTCAAAATATATGAACAAAACACATTTTTTCTGTGAGCGAGTTGTACGTTTTGTAAATAAAAAAGAAACCGGTCGTTATATTTCATTTTTATTTTCTCGGAGATTTCACTTTTCGGACGTCGCACTTTTTACCATCGAATCGAAATATTATAATTTTAAGAAATTGAACAATAATTGTTCTTTATTTCATTTTGAGGCACCTCCGTATATCCTTCCTGGATTTTTACGAGCTCACTCCATCTCTTTTCACGCCACTTTTCCACCACTTCACTAACTTCCATGTCCTTGTGTGACCTCCCAAGGGTGTTGTTCACAGCCGTTCCTTACAATTGATAAATAAATGACAAAACAAATTGGATTTAACTTCAATTCGATTTGTAGGGCTTTTCATTCATCGCACTTTTTTAAGCCGAACTTGCGTAATTATTATTCGAAAATTTTATCCTTAAACAGTCCACGTAATTATCATTTAGATTAATTTTTTTTTTTTTTACATTCACAGTTGTCGAGTACATGGCTGTAAAAAGACGTACTTTGGTCTTTAACATCGCTTTTGGATTATATTTTGCCATTGGTAGTACAATCTTACCATGGCTTGCTTATTACATTGCAAATTGGAGATACTTTGCGTACGTCAGCGCAATTCCGCTTTTCTGCGGCTTGTTCACACCGTGGATTTTGCCGGAAAGTGCTCGGTAAGAATTTCAACTATCGCAAAATTTTTCTCCGCCGCTTCCTCTTGTAATTCCTGAAATTAAATATATACAAAATGGAATAATAAAACTATCTCCACGAAATGTTCGGTGATTAACTCTTAAACGGCCAACGTGGAAATCTGTGCGTTCAACGCATTTTTCGTCGAACTAACAATATCAAAAAAATCTCTAAAAAATCACGTAGTTCGTTGCGTCTATGTACTAAAACATTACGCTTAGATATTTCCAAATTTAGAACATAAACACCGACTAAGTTCAAGCCCCACGTTTGACGCTAATCATAACCTGAATACGAATTACCCACGTTGACCGGGTAAGGATTGATCAATTTTCATTTCCAGCTCTTTACGTTTAATATTTGATTAATATTTTTTATTTTTTTTTTATTGTTTCTGCGTATACACTGAGAAAAGAAATTGGTTGAATCAACTAAATGGCTTCGTGAAATACGTCGAATGTAATATTTAGTTATACCAAGTATTTATCTTATTAGATGAAACATATCCTGCGTTGATTCAACAAGATCAAAGACATCAAAATTTATTTAGTTGATTAACGGGACAGACCTAGTTGGAACGTCAAAAAAAAGGCCTTTTTTCCGATTTTTTTTTGGTCAAACGATAAAATAATTCACAACAAAAGTTCTTCCGTTTAAAAGATACATATGTAATGTATATGTTGCAATTTTTTCAACGCAATACATATCGAAATAAGCTGGTGACCGTCAATTGCCGAGGACGCTGCAAAAAAAAACACGGTTTGCGGTGATCAAGCTCACGCTGCAACGGCTCATCTGAAACAAAAAAAACGGAGGGGATTTTTAGTTAATGATATAATGCTCCAGTTGAACGAAGGGTTTTGAAAAATTTCCATTTTTCACAAAATGGCGGCCGTTAAAAGTCAAAAGTGTTTTTTTGACCAAAATATCAGTTCCATTTTTTGCTATTAAAAATAAAAATAATTATCCAAAAAAAAAATCCTTCGTTCATATGGAGGACTACCATGTATAGAAGAAGTGATATAAATTTCAACCCGATCGGTAAAGCCGTTCTCGAGCTACAGTGATCACCGACTTCAAAAACATGGTTTCGAGAAAAACGCACTTGAAGTCCGCTACCTGCTTACCTATGGCTCAGACACGACGTGCTACAAAGTCTTGTATTTCGGCGAATAATGGTCCGATTTACATTTACCTGGGCGGAAAATGTTCGTAAGAGATTCTACTTTTTGAAAATGAAATAAAAAAAAAATCGATTTTTCGAAAATTCTAACTAGGTCTGTCCCGTTAAATACATATCTTTATTCAGTATAATAAAATAAATGATCCGTGCAACTAAACGGCTTATTGAATGAACGAAATATTACATTCGACGTATTTTACGAAGCTTTAGTAAATTCAACTAAACTCTTTTCTCAGTGCACCCTCGCGGGTTTTTAAGAGCGCATCCTATCACTTTAACGGGAGAAACCAGTTTAGGAGGCCGAAATTTTGGTGTTTTTCGTGAATTTTTTTAACAGGGAAGGAATAATCAGAATTTGTTTAAACTTGGAGGATATTTTATTAATATTTTGAAGTACACTTTGTAATTTTTTCAAGTCATTTCCGCCGGAAATAGTGGAATTAGAAGCTGCTGTCCATGGACGATCGCCATCCAAGATTTTTGCTGGTGGGCATTCCTGAAGTCACAATTTTTATCTGTAATCATTACAATTTTCTTTTTTCGTTAATAACATGTTTCCTAAGAAAATGAACCTAATTGTGATCAAAAAAGTTGAAAATTGCATGTTTTTGAGGTGTTTGAACACAATGTCATGTTTTTATACCATGTTTTGTCACCATTTTTGCATTAAAAAAATATTTTTAATAACAATATCATCCCAGAATTAGGTTCATATAGATTGTAATTGAATAAAGAATATGCACACAAATTTTCAGAACGATTGGTCAATAACTTTTTGAGCTAGAAAAACCAGTTGAAAAAAGTCGTCCATGGACAGCAGCTTCTAACTCCACTATTTCCGGCGGAAATGACTTGAAAAAATTACAAAGTGTACTTCAGAACATGAAGAAAATATCCTCCAAGTTTAAACAAATTCTGATTATTCCTTCCCTGTTAAAAAAAATTCACGAAAAACACCAAAATTTCGGCCTCCTAAACTGGTTTCTCCCGTTAACCCCACTTCACTTATTTCCAATTTCGTAATTTCCATGTTCCTCAGAGACCCCCCCCCCCCCCCCTAAAGTGTTACCCACAGCCACTCTTTCCTAATGCATTACTGTATCGCATTTGCACGAGGGCCAAGGGAAACTGTGGAAAACCCAGTCAATACAGGCGGCTATATTTTTACTGAATTTCAATTGATGAGCACTAGAAAAACTGCCTCCCGCTCAGCGATTGATGCGCGAGCCGGTGCATGGCTAAGCGGTCACCTAACCTAGTATTGGCCTCGCCCGAGGCTGCTTAACTTTGGTGATCGCCATAGTCACACACCAACCGCGCACCCACCGCTGCATTGAGAAAAAAATGTTGTTGACCGAAACAAATTTCGTTTCTTTCAACCAAAATATTTAGTTCGATACGGGCAATGAAATATTTTTGAGATAAGACTAAATAATTTGTGAATGCTGAAACAAGTTATTGACCGAACCAACAGAACTTTGGTGCAGCCAAACAAATGAATTTTAATGCAACAAAGTATCATTTAAATAAATTAATTCGTTTATTCGTCCTAACAATTACCGTTTAGTCAAATTGGTAATTGAGATTGAAACAAATATTTTATTAAAACAACTAAAAAGTATGCGTAAGGAAATAAATGGTACCAGTTGTTCGAACAAAATCATTTGGCTCCGATGATTTAGTTGATTCATCTACAAGAAATTTTCATGATTTAGTTGAATGAACTAAATCATTTGCCATTAAACAAAACAATTGTTGGATCCACCAATTTTTCGTCCAACGAAATGAAATTAGTTCAATGAACAAATTTTGTTTTCTCAGTGTGTCGGTAATATTTGATTAATATTTTTTTAAGCTGGTACGTGGCTAGTGGCAAGCTCGACAAGGTTGTGGAGAAACTACGTAAAATCGCTAAGATAAACCGCAAAAATCCGGATCCCCGTATTTACCAACTTTTTTTTGTGAGTCACATGCCAATTAAATATTTAATTGATAATAGGATTGATTGGAAATCAAATTAAGTTGAATGAATAAAAAAATTGTATTTACAAAAAAATATGTACAAATTAAACCTATAGCCATCGTTACAGTAAGTTCATAATTTATTGGTCTTTATTTTATGTTTTTTATGCCCCCAGAGAAACGCACATAATGCGCGAATGCAAACGGAAAGCGCAACATGTCTCGATCTTTTCAAAACGCCTCGGCTCGCTAGGAATGTCATAATGCTGACGGTCTTCTGGCAAGTTTCTAAATTAACACAGATCAATCTACCGTTATTTTTTTCTTTTCGTCATGTAATGCACTCTTTTTATTGTTTTTAAATTTGTTATTTTTTTAGGTTCCTCACAGTTATAGTATTTGATGGGCATGTGTATTCTTTGAAACTCCTTCAAAGCAACGTTTTTGTATCTTTCTCACTAGCTTGCGCGACTGAATTACCAGCAGGCTTATTACTGACCCTTACCCTCGATCGCTGGGGGCGAAGATTCTGCGGTTTTTTGACAATGGCTGCTACCGGAATTTTCAGCTTCGGTGAACTTTACCTAACTTCTGGTATGTATCCATTGTAATTACAATTTGTGTTTTTTATTTTACCTCATGCATCGTTTAATAATGACACTAAAAAAACAACAATCGGTTTATAATCGGTTAATAACAGAATTTAGCATTCTTTAATGTCCTTTTTCGATATTTGTACCATCATTCAGATGCAATTACTCAAACATCATCGTTTTCTTAATTTATTGTACCATAATAATTTACGTTATCAAAGAAATGGTGTCTAAACGTTTAATTCATTCGTATAGTACAAAAAATCGAATAAATGGCGTGAATTAATATTTTTTAAGCCTTAAGCATTTAGCAAATATGAATAAAAATTTGTCATTAACGAAACAAATAATTTTGCAGACCTCTAGTCATTTTTGTTTTGTATTACTTGATTTTTTGAATTTATTTAGGTGCAGCACAATTATCGATGTCAGTACTTGCTCGTTTTTCATTGAACATGGCAGCAAACATCGGTCTTCAATATGCTGCGGAATTACTTCCAACCCCGGTGCGAGCTCAGGGGGTATCCTTGATACATATTTTTGGAATAATGGCCCACTGCGTTGCTCCTTATCTTGTCGATACCGTAAGTTTGAAAAATGAATTAATCGGAAAAATTATCATCATAATTTGCAGTGAAATTCTAATGATTCGATAAATTATCTTTAAATTAGAGCTATTAAAATGATCCGGCAAGAAAAACCGCACAAATTAAACAGTCATTCAATAATTGACGAGAAAAAATCGATATTTGCTAAGAAAGTAACAATAAATAAATAAATTCATTAAAAACTCGTTACATTTAAATAACAATGAATTTATTATTAAATATGACTTGTTAAAAATTACAGGCAAAATACTGGAGTGCTTTGCCGATGTTGATTCTCGGTGTAATTTCCTTTATAACGGCAACTTTGGTGCTTTTTCTTCCGGAAACTCTGGGTCGCGATCTTCCACAGACTCTTTGTCAAGGCGAGAATTTTGGCCGAGGTGACAAATTTTGGTCGTTACCCTGTTGTCAGAAGACGACGGTGGATCGATGTAGACGCAACAGTCGATCGAAATAACGATCGATATCACAAGTTCACTTATCATCGAACAATTCGTTTTTTTTTTTATTCATTTTTTACATACGTTCCTATGCTCGGGAAAATGAATTCCAAGCACAATTTTCAATCGTTTATTAATTCCCGAAAAAATTTTGTGTCATCATGTGTTTCCATGTATAAATAAAAATAATGTTGAAAGAAACACTCTGTTTTTTTTTAAAGAATAAAACTAACATTTTATTTTGTCTTTTTTACTACAGCACGTTTTCGTTTTCATCAATTTTATCTTCAACTATTTTTTTCTAATTATATATCTACTTAACAAACACATTGTACTAAGCCGTTCTTTGTCTTTTATTTTTTCTTTTACTTAAAAAGTTACTGTACAATGATAGACGAGATTTACACTTTCTCTTTCGTTAATCTCGTTTTTTTTTCTTATTAAAACTATGAATACATGCGCAGTAATGCAAGAAATGACTGATGGAAAGAAAATATGTTGCTTATATAATTTGTTTAGAATTTTCAGTTTGGTATATTTCGGAAATTATTGTTTTTCGAGGTACGGCGAACTTAATTCGAGCATTTTCGACGATTTTATTTTAAAAAAAGTGTCGAATGTTTTGAAAAATCATTTTTTTAATTCCACAAAATGTTTAAATCTTTTAATTTCAAAATATATCCATGGTCGTCTGAGTTATTTTTTTTTTACACGCCTCATAAGTACGCGAACGATACCAATTATGAATTCTCAAACAAACTTGAATTGATAATTATTCCGACAAGGTCAATGGCATAAAATATTGCGACAAATTGCCAGAAATTTATTTTCATCAATTACAACAAAATGTTAAATATTTCAACAATTTCTAGATATTTAATTTTTCAAAATAAGCAAATCAAAGATTTCGTAATTTTCATCCGATTTCTGACGAGCGATTCTAATAAAGAAGAAGCATGATTCATCCATATTTCTTTCAAATTTCACCATCATCAATTATTCGAACAAATCGATGTATAAAAAGTGGGGGAAAAACAAAAAAAAATAACGGAAATGAGGAAAATAATTTTGTAAATTTGCAAATCGAAAATAACTGAACAGAAAGGAAGTGAAGATAAATTTACGTAGATTTAGCAATAGGAATGAATTTTCACGCGGCGAAAAAATTAGAAAATCGTCGCCGAATTCGCATTGCCTCGATCTATTATAAGCTCGATGAATCCGAGATCGAAATCGATTTTAAGGACTACGCAATTTATATATATATATATATATATCCATATCAAATGAATGATATAGACAAACAGAAAATTAGGTTGAATAAAATCAACCGTGAGATTTGGTTAATTTCTTTTTTACATTGCTATTTTATCACACACATACATTCAGGCATACAAGATGATGAAGATGCTATAACCTTGTTGAGTCGATCCTGGTCAAACTACCCGGATTGTAACCGGCGTTCGTAACACCAATTTTTTTTCTGTACTTCTTCTTTTTCTCGTGCGAACTGAAATTAATTGATGTTTTGTTAACCCAAATAATCGAGCAATAAGGAAGAGTGAAATAGAATGTTGATATCAAAATGAAACATAAATGAAATATAAACATAAAAATATGGTTACAATATAAAATTATCAGGTGGAAAATGTATAAATCGAAAAAAGCGATGATTGAAAAAATACTGGTGTTGGCAAGGCTAAAAATTGAAGAATTCGAACTTACGAAGAAACACATGGGATCCACCAGAAACTCTGATCCTTCCCAAAGTCATTACCCTCCTGAAGAGATCCCGGAAGTTCTTGGTCAATGGTTTCCGGTAATGTCAAGGTCAAGAAAGCGTCAAATATTGATATCGCCCCTAGACATACGAGCGGCAAGACTGGCGATACGTCAGCCTGAACAATTTTATTAATTAATTTTAGAATTTTCATAATCACTGAATTTTTATTATTTCTTTGAATTCGGGTTGAGTGTTTATCTAAACGTATTGAATAGTCATTGAAATTCAACTTTTATAATCAAATCTTGTAAATTTTTTCAAACTCATTACCACCGCTTCTTCTAAGTCTCCTCAAATTTTATAATTGTGCAAAAAACTTGTTAGTGAAAAATTCAGGGAGAAATGACACCCAGGAAAAATTCATTTTCAAATGTTCATTATTAAAAAGCAATAAAAAATGTTATCAATGTAATATAACGAAGTGCTTCTACTTTTGCACCTGACGATTATTTAATTAATTGTATTTCGCGCCTCTTCCTCTAGATCAACCGTAGTCTCACTACTCCATGCAATATTGCCACAATATATAAAGCTATTTCTTTATTAAAAAAAAAGAAACAACGGTACCAGCGTACTCCATAGTAACCGGGTAACATGTTATTCTTCTTCTTTGTGTAAGATAGCCACATCGTTTTATTTTCTTAAAATGGATAAGAAGCGCAGAAGATCATCATCCGGGGATGAAGACGTGAATCATCGTTTGGAAAAACGTTTGAGACGATTAGAGAGAAAATTAAAGGAGCAGGGAAAGCGAAAGCATAAGAGATATAGAGACAGTAAGTCGTATAATCTTTAACCTCAGATTTATCAGCGAGAAGCCATACATGTTGGTCCAACTGACATGTAGAGATGAATCTCAGGCACGGCTGTGGTTATTTTCGCTTGCCGCGCGTGCTGGTCCAACCTCACGCGGAGATTAATTTTCTCAGGCTATTTGTAAACCAGTTTGTTCTAGTTCAACTAGTTCAAGAAGCTCAAATTTGAGCATTTTTTGACAGGATCTGGAAACAGATATAGTCGACATTCTGTGTCAAGGTCGCCTCGCTCATATTATCGTTCATCCGAGGAACGTGAAATAAGACATATGAGCGGGATGTCTCGAGATAGATCGATGTCAGGGACGCCTCCCTTACTTACTACTCCTGATTCCCGACAGAAGGATAGTTTAGAGTCCACACGAAGGCAAGCAATGAATTCTCCTCCAGAGAGTGTTCGGAACGGACACATTGATGGCTTAGACCCACCTGTGACCGCTGACCAAATAAATAAAATAGCTGAGAGTGGAGAGGATGTTCTGACTGGTGATAGCGTTGGTGACAGGCCTCCTGATACGCATTTAAATAAATCACCTGAGGTCGAATGCATCAATAGTAATACTCTGGACGACAGGGTTTTGGAAATTATTGGAAAGCGTTTGGATCCTGAAAGACTTCTGGCAGATGAAATTCAAAGGGATCTCGCAGTGCGTTGGGAGGATATAATTCGGAAGGGACTTCCGAACGAGGAGAGATCTCGTATATTGATTAAATATCCGCCACCGAGCAACTTTATTGTAATAGATCCGCCAAAGTTAAATGTGGAGATTATTGCATCACTGCACGAGACAATATCAAAAAGAGATGCTAGGATAGTGGAGACACAGAATCGCATTATGGCCTGTATTGCAGCCTTAGGAAAAGCGGCCTCATTGATCCTTAAGGGATCAGCAGATAATTTGCTGGTACTCGAGTGTATTAGTGATGCGGGCCGTTTGCTCACGGATTTGCAATTCGAGGAGTCTCGCATTCGGAAGAATTTGATACTTCAAAATATCAATACGACTCTTCGCGACACGCTCAAAGCAACGGTGGTGGACGAGTTTTTGTTTGGTAAAAATTTTGAGGAGCATTTGAAGACCGCGAAATCTGTAGAGCGCTCGAGCAAGGACTTGAAACCGATATCTAAGACCGCGCAGTCGATATCAAAAACAAAAAACTTCAAGGGTCCGTCACATCGAATAGGGATCTCGAGAGTGACAGTTGGACAGAGGAAACGATTCCCGAACAATTCAGGGTCTTATCAGAACAATTCAGGGTTCAAGAAACGCGAGACACAACAGCGTCACTCGAGGAAGAGATATTAATTAATTCTGAAGTAAGTAACTTAGCGGGAAGGTTGAGATTTTTTTCTCACGAATGGAGAAACATAACCTCAGACTCTGTAATTCTTGACTGGTTATCGGGATACAAAATTCCATTAAGCAAATCCATACGACAAAAGATTTTTCCAACTGAACCTAGATGGTCAGAGGTAGAGAAATCTCAGCTTTCAATTGCAATTAACGAACTTTTGACCAAGGGTGCGATTCGCTGTTGTACGCCATCACCAGATCAGTTCGTGTCAAAGATATTTCTTGTGCCAAAGTCTGATGGGTCGAGTCGTTTTATTTTGAATTTAAAAGAGCTCAATGAATTTACCGAAACGGAACATTTTAAAATAGAGGACCGGCGAACAGTGGAGACTTTAATAACAAAGAATTGTTATATGGCATCGTTGGATATCAAAGACGCATATTTTCATATTCCAATGGAAAATTCTAGTAGCCGACTATTACGTTTTTCATTTGGCGGGAAGCTTTATGAATTTGTTTGTCTTCCTTTTGGATTGAATACTGCTCCATTGGTATTTACCAAAATTATGAAACCGGTTATTTCTCACTTACGAAAGAGGGGTTTATCATCGGTGATTTATCTTGATGATCTACTGTTAATTGGAAGCACTTATTCTGAATGTGATCAAAATGTTCAAATTACTAGGAATTTATTGCAGAAACTCGGTTTTATAATTAATAGTGAAAAGAGTAATTTTGTTCCGAGCACAAGGCGTAAATTTCTTGGATTGGTCTTCGACTCTGAAAAGTTGAGTGTTGGACTTCCGGACGATAAGAAACTAAAGGCACTTCAATTGGTGAAGAAGTTCGGTTCAAAAACTCATTGTAAAATACAAGAATTCGATGAATTTATTGGGTATCTTGGTTTTTGCTGTTCGGTTTTCAAATATGGTTGGGTTCACTTGAAGGACTTTGAAAGGGAAAAATATTTAGCTCTCAAGGTTAATAACGGGAATTTTGAAGCTTCCATGACAATCTCCCCTTCGTTAGAACCCGATTTTCGATTTTGGGCGACTGTTATTCCATCCGCGAATAAATTGATTAAGACTCCCAACTTCGTGTTGGAAATTTTTTCGGACGCATCCAATTCGGGTTGGGGTGTTTGCTGTAAAAACAAGAAGACTCATGGATTTTGGAGTGATATGGAAAAAAGTTTTCACATTAATTATTTGGAATTAATGTCAGCTTTCTTCGGTTTGAGATGTTTTGCCGAAAACCTCCGAGATTGTGATATTTTATTACGGATTGACAATACCACGGCCATTGCCTATATAAATCGCATGGGGGGCATACAAATCCGAGAACTAAGCACGTTAGCAAAGAACATTTGGTTATGGTGTGAGCAACGAAGAATTTGGATTTTTGCGTCTTATATTTCGTCAAAAGAGAATTCAGACGCCGATTTTGAATCAAGACGAATAGAAACCGCAACAGAATTTGAGTTATCGGATAACGCGTTTGAAAAGATCGTTCGAGAACTTGGTCACCCAGAAATTGATTTATTCGCTTCTAGAATTAATAATAAATGCGTAAAATATGTTTCGTGGTTCAGAGATCCCGGTTCAATCTCGGTGGATGCTTTTACGATTGTTTGGAAGAATTATTTCTTTTACGCTTTCCCACCTTTTGCCATAATTTCAAGAGTACTACGAAAAATTAGAGAGGAAGGGGCCAGGGGCATAATGGTAGTACCATATTGGCCTGCACAACCCTGGTTCCCTCTTTTTATGGCTTTGTGTGATTCGGATCCTTTATTTTTTAACCCAAATATTAATCTATTGCGTACTTCAAACAGGCAACCACATATTCTCTGGAAGAGGATTACCCTGGTGGCCGCGAGATTATTAGGAAGTCGTTCATAGCAAACGGATCTCCGGAAGCATCGATTGATTTAATGATTTCGTCTCTCACTGAATCTTCTATTAAACAATATGATAGTTCTCTTAAAAGATGGTGGATATATTGTCAAGAAAAGGGTATAGATCCACTTCATGGTTCAATTACGGATATAATTGTTTTTCTAACGAACGAATATGAGAGGGGCTTGTCGTACGGTTCGTTAAATTGCGCAAGATCAGCGATAGCATTGTTGTATGAATCTGGAACAGGAAAACCTCTTGGAGAAAATTCGAGAATAAAGAGATTTTTCAAGGGAGTGGGAAAGAAACGTCCGCCTGGTCGAAAGTATGAGACGATATGGGATCCAAAAATTGTTCTGACCCATATTTCTCATTGGAAGCTAGATAATACAACCTCTCTAGAGAACCTATCAATGAAACTTATCACATTATTAACACTCGTGACGGGACAAAGAATGCAGACGCTGAGTTCGATAGACATTAGAGATATTCAAAGAGGAGTTTGCACAGAAATAAAGATAAGTAAGGCAATCAAGACCTCAGGACCAAGGAGATGTCAACCGACTCTTGTTTTACCATACTACAAGGAGAATGTGAACATTTGTGCGGCTACTACTCTTGAATATTATATTGAACGAACGAAGGATCTAAGAAAAGAGGAAAATATATTATTCATCTCATTTAAAAGACCTCACAAGGCTGTGTCGACCCAAACTCTCAGCAGATGGGTTAAAGCAACTCTTTCAAAGAGTGGTATAGACACAGGGATTTTCACAGCGCACAGCACACGTCATGCATCAACGTCGGCGGCGAATCGGAAAAATGTAAACATTGATGTCATACGAAAAGCTGCTGGATGGTCTAGGAATTCGTCTACTTTCGCAAGATTTTATAATCTTGATATTGCATCTGAAAAGGACTTGTTTGCGAAATCAATTCTCGATTGTTAAGGTCTGATTGATGTCATTCTGTTGTGGTTTATTTCTAATTATTACCTTAATTCATCCATTACCTAATTTTGAATTCGATGTCTTAAAACATCTAAACGAGATAAGAAAATAAATGTGTTAATCGGAAAATAATATGAATTATTAATTTTCATATCAATCGCCGTAATATGCTTTAAACATCTACGGTTGATCTAGAGGAAGAGGCGCGAAATACAATTCAATGATTAAACGAACTTACTTGTAAGTGAAGTTCTATCATGATTGTATGTAGCGCCTCTTCCGAATAGATCAATCCCACCCATTGTTGTTACCCAGTTTTAACAGAAGTTAATAACCCTACGAAATTACGGCGACACTTTAAAAAATGACATGTTACCCGGTTACTATGGAGTACGCTGGTACCGTTGTTTCTTTTTTTTTTAATAAAGAAATAGCTTTATATATTGTGGCAATATTGCATGGAGTAGTGGGACTACGGTTGATCTATTCGGAAGAGGCGCTACATACAATCATGATAGAACTTCACTTACAAGTAAGTTCGTTTAATCATTGAATATTTAAACTATTTTTCTGAAGGTCAAAATATATTAACTTATACTAATTAATGCATTATCTCACACTCATTTAAAAAATGTGTTATTTTCGTTCTAATTTCAATTTAGGTATCAGTTTAAGAGTTTCGTGTTGTTCCCTCCTCTCTATGATATTTATGGTAATTTTAAAAATAATGTTTTTAGGATGTTCATAGAGCTTACCAAGTAGATGACGTAGGGTCCGATAATATGAGCAAAGTAACCGATGATATGAATGAGTGATACACCCTGAGCTCGCACAACAGTTGGTAACATCTCGGCAGCGTATTGAAAGCCGATGTTGGCGGCGACATTGACACCCAGACGAGCGAGAATCGCCATGGCGACCGTGATGGGACCTGGAGAAATAATCTATCGATCGAAAACGTTTTATGTTTAACCCCCGGGCGTTCAGTATCGCTCTCATAATCTTTCTTATTCTCTCTTTCTCTCTCTTTCTCTCTCTCTCTCTCTCACTCTCTCTCTCACTCTCTGTCTTTCCCTTCCTCTGGTTCTCCTTCTACTCTCTCATTTCTTCGTCTTTCTCCATTCATCAATCTCTCATTGCTGATATATCGTGTATGCTAAGTCGAAGACAAACTCACCGGGTGGTGTTGCCAAAGCCACAAAGGAGAAGATACCACAGATGAACATGGACGCAAAACCCATCCATCGTCTGCCCCATCGATCCAAGAAAAGAGCCAACAATATTGCAGCCGGAAGTTCCGTCAATGCCGCCAATGAGAACGAAGTGAAGACATCAGGATCGAGCAGCTTCATATTCCAGACATGCCCGTCGAACACCAGAATAATCAGAAGCCTGCACGAAAGGATCGTTTTAAAATATTGCCCTTTTATTCCATTCGAATCCCAATTAATAAATATTATTCTCTATAGTTTGTACAAGTATTATAAATGGTATTTATAAATCATTATTCAATAAACAACGTTCCAAATTTTTTAACTGATTCGCGGTAGAAATATTAAAAAATGTGATGCAAATCGATTTCGATTATCTAAATCAAGTTTTTTTAATCGATAAAAAATCAATTTCAAATATATGAATTTTAAATTTTCTGTCATTAGATTCTGAATTAATTAGAACTAAAATAATATATCCATAAATTCAATAGCCAAGAATAATCATTAAAATTACCAGTAAACGACGAGGATAACAGTGATTCTGGCGAGTCGTGGTTTCTTGAATAGATCCAAAACTGTGTACTGATTCAGACTTTTATCATTCTCGATATTGGCTTTGCAACTTTTCTCAAATTCATCGAATATCTCTGGTTTTACAGTCTTTCCATTTACTTTCGCGAACTTTTTCAGCATCAAAACTGCCTTGTCCGGTTTACCGCTCATGAGATACCATCTGTAGATAAAAAAGAAATGAAACAGTGTCTTTTTACCGGAGTATATTATGCGAAAAAGCTCGTTACGAGCTTCGAAATTATTAATTATTAAATATTATTATTAAATTATTTATTAATTTATTTATTATTTATAAATAATTAAAATTATTTATAAATATTATTAATAAATAATTTTAATAATTAATTAATTATTAATTAAATAATTAAATTAATAAAAAATATTATTAATAAATAATTATTAATTATTAAATAAATTTAAAAAAATCGGTTGATAAATGATTCGAGTTTTAAAAAATTTTCTTAATTTTTTTTCGCGCACCTTGCACTTTCGGGAGCAAGCCACGGACCCAAAAATGCTGTGACCAATGGTACCGCGGTAACAACACTGAGTATCCTCCAATCAGCAATCCAGAAAGCCATCCAAGGCAAAATGCTCGCCGCAACAGCGAAATAAAGGCCGAAAGAAGCGTTCGCCATTAACGTTCTATATTTGGGGCCCACGTACTCGATAACTAGAAAAATTATAATTTAAAATTTTAATTTTGATTGGAAATAACATCAACAAATGAAATACATGCATGAAAATGAATGTTAATTAGTATTAAGATGCTTATAATAATCAATTTGAATCATTATATTTCCGTACCAGTTCGCGACTAAAAGGGTGAGACTTTGAAATTTGGCAATAGAAATGAACGCAGTGTTATCCCTGCGTCTGAAAATAGGCTTTTCGATGAGTTTTTGCAGATTTTAAGATTTCAACAATGGGGCCAAGTTGGAGTAAAAAAGTGAGTAAAAAAAATATTTTTATCGTTTTATTGCTTAACAACTCGAACTCGAAAAGTGTTTAAAAAACTCATTTGTATAACTCACCTATAATAAAGAGTATATTGAAACAATTGTCGAAAGATGTACCGACAATGAGCCTCGCGAGAGCGAAACTCCAAAAACTATTGCAAAATGCAGTAGCTACGGACGCAAAAAAACCAACGGCATTGCACGACACCAGTGCCGGTATTCGACCGTAATGATCAGCTATGTAACCAAATATAAATCCACCGATTATACTACCAACGAAAAACGCCGATTGTGCAGCCGACGACAAGTAAGTCTTGTCACAGACCCATTCGAGCTATTAACAAAAACAACAAATCAATTTCTTTTTTTTTCTTTTTTTTCAAAACGCTAAAATAATTTTAATTTTTTTAAATTTTGTAATGAGGAAATTAACAAGTCAATAAAATAATATGGATAAAAAATCGTGATCAATATTTATTTTTATTTACTCAATTATCCAAGGAAGTTTACAGAGAATATTTTTTATATTTCCGTTGCCCCAATTTAAAAAAAACACCAAAACTTTTTTGAAAAAAAACGAATCAAAGAAATATGAATAAACGATTAAAAAAAATCTGCAATTTTTTTTTTCTATAATTTACCTCAGCAGCGATTGATGCGTATGGAATTCTCGTATAGTTAAAGCTCCATCCATATTGGCAGGGCACAACTTTCCAGCTTGGATCACTCTCCCTTATACCAGATTCCAATAATTCGGTAAAATTAACCGCGTACATTTGGCATCTCGAAAACGCTACGGAGCTCTGGTCCTCCAGTTCAATATCATTGGCTTTAGGAATGGACAAAGCAATTCTGAAAATTATAAATTCATTAATTAAAGAGGAAACAAAGTTAACAAACGAAACTATCCCATTATTTAATCTTTGCGACCATTTTTTCTTGATTTTTATAACAATACTATTCATTGAATGGATAGAATTATTTTGATGCAATTAAATCCTAACTTCGTTGCAAACTTGCTTGAAATATTTGAACGCACAAATTGAAAATTAATTGAAAATGTATTGTTAATTTTTTAAATATAAAAGTAAATTCATGATTTTTATGAATTTCAATCAATTTTGAAATCATTTTTCAATCTAGAAATAAATGTTGAACCTAAATACTCAGACATCACTTTTTCGTAATCCTTTTTTTCATAAAAACAAAGTATCTCACACGAGGAAGCAATATTCTTTCTATAAATGTGTTGTTTCTCGAATGACACGTTGAAAAAGTCCGAGAGATGCATTGCTAACTACCTATCAGTCATCAATCAGAATCTCAGCTGTGGCAATTAGTACAAAAAAGCTGTTGATTGCATTTTAATGACTGCATTTAAGAAGCAAATTGGACTATGATTGAAAAATTTACACATTTGTTTCAATGAATTTTTGCACAAAAAGTACGTTGCCTAATCATAAAATATCAAGATGATCGTCGGCCATTGACTGAATGCAATTTTGTAAAAACATTTTAATAAAAAAATTCAAACATCGACTTAATAAAAATATAGAAAATATACAGGATTCACTACGACTCGATAAAAATCAATAACATATAAATATTCACTCAGTTTATGTTCAGTGAAAATTAGTAAAAAAAAAATATTTGCCTACGTACTGAGCAATATTTATTTAATCTACTTGTTAATTAAATTTCAATTATTTTCAATGTTTTATTTCAAATATCACGACGAATCAGGTTTTTTTTTATTTTCGGATGTGACGATACTTTGGATCCTATATTTTCGCAAAATATTTCGAATCAACGACATTAATAACTCGATTATCAAAATAATAATAATTAAAACGAACACTTTGCACATTGGTCACGAAATAATATCTGACAACGGTATATATAATTTTCCATTAATATGATAAGGCGAAAATAAACGAAAATGCATTTAAAGCCCGATGACGAATTAACGAAGTTGCGCGCGTAAGCGTGACGAAAACATGTTTGCCTGGAAATTTCCAATAAAGGAGTACGTAGCATGAATGAAACGGTGTAGAAAAACCTCAATGACTTTATTTTATATATATTACATTATGAATTGCAACACGTGTTCGATCAGACAGAGAAGAGAAAAACAGTTTCTAAAAGATCGCAAACAGTGGATATTTTTTGTTTTCAATAATTTTACTTCGTACTGAAAATAATTATAATTATTTGGCTATGTAGAAAAAAAAAATTATATTATCCGAAAAAGTCTTTTACATAAAAACTAGTGAAGTAAATATTTTTTAATTCGTATCATAGGTCGTATAAAATGGTCATTTTCACTGTTAACGACCCCGATAAAAATCAATATTCAACCACCTTTTTTGTCGTCAATTCTATTAACGTGATACAAAAAAGCAATGGAATATAATTCATAGAAAAAATAAGTACAATTTTTCATCGTGTATACTTGTAACAATGCACCTTAACATAATAACGTGACTGGAGTTTGCATCGATTCAAGTAACAGGTAAAACTGTCTGAAAAGGTTTGAGAAGGAGTAAAAAAAAATATTGCGAGCCCGATACGAAACACGTGCAGGTAAAATGCTCCAGCAATGTCAGATGAAATGGCCTTCGTTGTAAGCGGAGTTCCGCAAGTCAAAGACTTCCCATCTCGTGGAATCTACGCAAGGTCGATTCCTCGAACTGGTTTTTTGTATGAGTGGGGTAGCATTGCGTGTGTAGATAGTTCTGAACCCCACGGTGCATTCTTCCAACTTTTTGAACTTCCTATTCAAGCTAAACCATACACTCGTTGACATAAGAAATCGGCAGAGCCTCTACAATGAAATTTCTTTCAGTATACAGAGTCAAATTTATGCCATAAAAATGATAAATGTTGAAAGTATACGACCGTTTTTAAAGCAGGAATAATTTATTATATTTTGCGCACTCCAGGAAAATGTACAAAGAAAATAAAAACAGGAAAATAACTTTGAATTGCATATAAATTGCTCAATTTATTGTTATTATTTAGGCTTCTTTTTATTCCGATTATTTGAACGAAAATTCGTAATAATAGTGCAATTTTATATTTTAAATTGGAATTATTTTTGTGTAAATTTGTAAATAGATACGAAATTATCAAAAAATATAATACTTTTGTTTGAATATTTTCAGTATAAGCAATTCTACCTTTATCGCTGGTTTATTGATGAAAAAACTAAATGAAATAAATTGCCTTCAAATTGCGATTATTTATCTCTGTTTCCATTACCTGCAGATGCAGTGGATTAAGCCGAGAACAGTTAAAGTACAGACAATCAATCTTTAATATTAAACACTTTTAATGGCTTTATTCAAATGGGAAAAAAATTTCCAGAACAATCTCAAATAATCGTGTTAAAAATTATTTGAAAATAATTCAGACTTCCCTGAAAAAAGATATTAATTATTATCGACGATAATAATTGGACGATAATTACTTTCACTATGCGTTTTTTTCCATTTATTTTTAAAACTTATTTATTTTTTTTAATTTATTGTTATAAAAATTTGGGATTTCGCTCTGCTTAAAAGATACTGAAAACAAATATTTCGTGGCATGTTTCTGTATTTCTATCCGTTTCAATTAACGATTGGGAATAGCAAGAACTATTTCTTTCTCTTTTTTGCTCGAGGGCAACAACTGCGCAGTTTTTTTTTTATATTCTTAACGACACCAAGAGGATTTACGATCGTAGAAGTTCACGTTCAAATATTTCGAAGAATAGAATCGTTACCGAACCGTGAAATTGGCAGAGAAGGCCCGAAGGAACATTTCCCAGATTTTATCTTTTTTACTGTTTTTTTCTCTTGTTAAACTCGTATGTACAGTTTTTCAAGTTCAAGATCATTATCATAATTCAAATACGAAAATATTAGCGATAACGTTGATATTCGTCTGTAAGGCGATAACAATTGTTTATGCTGCATATTACTTCCCAAATACTAAGTAGCTATTTAAAATTCTTCATGAATAAAGAAACGTAGCTTTATTCAGTTTTGTTGTTTCTAATATATCGAGACTTTTATGGCAATTCATGAAAACTGATACCGTGATAAAAAATATTGATAAAATTGTCAGTCCTTATAATCAGAGATTCGAATAAAAATTATTATTATTTGATAAAATAATGAACTTACTTTTCTAAATCTGTAAGATTCCACCCCTCGAGCTCAGGTACTGTACACCAATGCTCATTTGGAACAAGGGTCAAGAAGAATTGTGTAAAATAAAGAAAAGCATAGACGAATGTGAATGGCAAAAGAAGTATGAAAAGCATCCACTGATAACAGCCAGCCTCTCCAACGTATGGCAGGATATCGTCAAAAGTCTCGATTTTTTTTCGGCCCTCGCCCTCTTCGGTCTTTGTCGTTTCCATCGCGACAGTCATTTTCATATCTGAAAAAATGACAATAATCAAAATATCGTGAATATATTATCAACATAATTAGATAAATATAGGAAAGAACGAACAAAACGGAGCACCTAAGGGAATATTTTATTTTTATTGATTTTAATATTCGTTGTCTATTTTTTTTTTTTTTTTTACTTATAATTGAAAAATCTACTCCGTTTTCTTTCATAAGAAATTTTTTTTTCGTTATCGATCTGGTGTCATCGATCGAGAAAAATGTTCCATGGGAGCATACGCGCGAGCAGGATTATAATCCTCACAAATTTTCCATGTCGTAATGAGCTAATGAAACACAAGAACAAATTTGATAAAACAGGCAAATCTAAAGCCAAAAAAAAAGATCAACCTTCCACTAAGTCTATCAACGTATCGGTGAAGATACTCGATGTCTGTTTTGCAATAAGTTGTAACCAAAACCAACCGAATGTGGGATTCGGTGTCAACGTTACATCGGGTGGACACGGAATTGATGTGCTGGGTTAAAAAACGATGATAAAAAACGAAAAAACGGTTTGTCTAATTTTTTTCGTACCCCATTTTGCCCCCACTACTCTTATGCAACTAATAAAAATTATAAATAAACATCGCAGTGACTCGATACCAAATGTTAAAAAAAATTACAAAGAAATCCCAAACAAAGGAGCAGGCGCGCCTGCTTTTTAATATTTTTAAAATTATACTTCATTGTATGTATTTTTATTTATTGCCATTTTATATGACATTAAACATTATTTATAAAAATAACGTTCGAAGTTTAAGATCAATTTAATTGATCCCCTTAAAATCATTCGAATCATTTACAAGACACGTATATTTAAATATTTAAGTTCAGTATAACTTTTATCTCTCCAAGTGATTTCAAATTGGATCGTCTTGTCAATGAGTGTGTTGAACACATGTGACAAATGTTTAATCGTTCTCGCATATAAAATATAAGTGTAGGAGAACAAAACAAAGCGTCGTTTACTAAAAACGTCATCTCGATGATTTATCGTTCTAACTTTCGACATTACACACACACACACACACACACACACACACACACACATATATATAAATATGTACGTATGTATACAAAAAGATATTTTTCCGTGAAATCATTTGGAGCAATATTTCCGAATTCATCGAGCGTGTAAATGACACTTAATCGTCGAAACACTTTAGTCTTCTTAAATGAGAATTATTTGAGGGGCTTTCCAAAAGCAAAATGTAGTCAAACAAGCTGTGAAGATGTTACCATAATATATTCAATTATTCGATATTTCAAAGTAGAAAATTAAAAAAAAACATCAAAATGTGTGTTTCAATCAAGAACAAATCCTTTTGAATTTCAGCGCCGCGGAACGGAATATTGACGAATTGAACAGAAAATACACGAATAAACGTTAAATCAATTTTAGCATTTTGAATTTTTTTTCCAATAATAACTATTTGATATGATTAATCACGAAATAATTACGTACCAATCAACGAAACTACACTAAAAACCGAATTTCGTTGAAATATTGAAATATTTTGTTAGACGTATTCAACAAAATTATTTCGTCCAGGCAACGAAATTTTTGTCATTTCAACAAAGTTTCGTTTCAGTGTAACGAATTTTTGTTGTAACATTTGAAATTTTGTTGCCTGGATGAAATAATTTTGTTGAATACGTCCAACAAAATATTTCAATATTTCAACAAAATTCGGTTTTCAGTGTAAATATTTTTAAATTAAAATATTTCGTTGAACAATCTAAATCTCATTCTGCTACTAACTTCGTTTCATGTAGTTTTCTGATGATGAATATAACATTAATTTAGCCTTTTACGTAAATCCGGTGTTCACGGTAAACTCATCACTTGCGACATGAAAATGTATTTTCTCGCAATGTAACGTTTATGCTGAAGAATTTATGCTTAATTAATTCCGAAGTAAACACTTTTATATTTCAACGAAATAAAATTTCCTACCAATGTTTCTTAAATCTCATTGATAATTCACGTATTTTTCTTTTTATATGGACCGGATGTTTATTTTACATTTGAATTTATTTCATTTTTATTTGTCATCAAATATTTTTTTCAATTTAACGTATTGTAAATCAATTTGAAGCTATGAGTTTAATTTATAATAGAAACGATAACTGGTATATGAAACTCGAAGATGCAAAGGAGTGCGATTAGAATGCGATATTGTTATCAGTCAGGATTGTCAATTAATCGTTATGATCCTGTGCCAATTAATTAACGGTCGATTTCTGTATATAGTAATAATAATAATGATAATAATAATAATGATAATAATCACAATGATAATGATAAAAATAATAATAACTACAATGTGAGATTCCATTGACAAGGGCGAGAAATCTGATCGGTAACACGATGTATGTGCACTGTAAACACGCTGAGATTTAACTGCAACCGCACTTCGATCGCTATCCGGCATTAATTATTCATAAGATCTTGGCGTTCTCTTTGTGCGGCATTTAATAAGTCGGTGCAGAGGTTTTCTAATTACTCCACGTTAATTATCGAACGCGTAAAAATTGCTATAATTATGAACGCGGAAAGGATTGAAATTTGTGACATAACACGTGTGTCAGTCTTAAAATATGGTCTACTTTTCATTGTTATATATGTTATCTCACACCATTCCTTTATACAAGTATAAGCTGTGAACTTCGAATTGAAAAAGTCGCTTTGTTGGTATTTATTTACACTATGGTTACGATACAAAAATAAGAGTCAGTATATTCGAAGTTTTGGATTTTTTAATCAGATTTCCAAACAAACTGTCGAACTATTTCAGCTAATTTTTAATTATGATTGCTGCTGTATAGTTATTTTGTCAGTTGGTGAATACACTATTAAAATTTAGTAGCAGCGAGTGAAAATTGTTTCCAGCTTAGCGAATTGCGAGATTCATGAATTGGGTGTAAAATCGAAAACAAAAAAAAATTAACGATCGAAACGGTTGAAAAAACAATAATAACCTGAAGGTTGAAACTTCGTTAAAAATCGTTATCACTTCAGCATTACTGCGTTACGTTGAAACGAGGAACATTACAAAAAGTTTTACTGGCACACATGGCCACGTGGTGAGGATGCGATCCTATGGTTTCGTAATAAAAAAAAAATAAAAAAAATAGCAAAAGATAAAAATTAACAACCCGCAGCTCCGTTTTTTCTCACAATACTCACAATTTTCCTCGTTCTAGTCCGCTTTCGACAAAGTATTTCCCTCACGTGTGAAATATTATTGCTTCTATATCCAAATATCACCGGAAGCGTCACTTTTTACTGTATATACTTATTTATTTTTTACTCCAAAAATTATATTTGCTATTAAAAGGATAAATCACTCGTGTATTTTCGTTAATTCAACTATTCTACGATCGCCGATTAATTAAATCGACTGTGCATACATAAAATTACATATTTATCACGAATCACAGATTTTAGGGGAACGAATAAATCATCGTAGTTCTCATTGCACTGTTTTCACTCGGATCTTGTGAAGAATTAAAATTAATCCCCTTCGATCGATTTATTGACGTGAACAATATCGATCGTTCAATTATTCGCATACAACCGTCATTTTTGAATGTTCGTTGTCCCAATTAAAAAAAAATATGTTTTGTTTGAAGAAATGACGATTAACGATTTAACATAATCAACGGGATCGATATTTCGGTCGACAATAACTGATCCTCATCGAGATTTTCGCTTCGTTTATATAATGACTGGGAAATGTTTGAAATTTTTGTTTTTCCTCGTCGCGATTAAAAAACGAGCTCGACGTCGTTTGTGTATGGGAGAATCCGTTGACTTGTCGTTCTCAAATGAAAATGCAAGGTAGGGATCTTTATATGCCGACTACCTCTTTAACGTCTCGTCTGGCAAGAGGCAACTCTCACACACACAAATGAGATCGGACGAGCAAACACGATCGTTCCACAATCCCCACTTCGAAAAGTTACCGGAGGAGCATACAATAATCTCTCTAACATCATTGGATGTTTCGTCTCTCTGGGACTATACTTCTGTGACGTCATTGGAATCAAGATCGAGGGACCGATCTCTGATATTCGCCAGACGGCATTAGACCGATTGACTCTAAATTGATAAAATCTTTTGAAAAAATTTGAAACTCAATAACTTTACTAATAGCTTGAAATATTAAAAAATTGAACACTCCAAAATTTATTTACAAATATTCATCGGGAACTTTTCTGAAAATCTCCAGGAGCAAATTACACTGCTTATGCTTTTCCTTTGTTCAATCTGTTAGATGTACAGTGAACGTAGAAAAATATAAATAATTTATAATTTACATGCAACTGCTTGGTTTCTGTCGGTTTCTCGAACTACGTCGCAGCTAGGCTAGGGTGTGAGACTGGGGCTTTCGAGTGGCATCCAAACATTCTTACGAGGCTAAATGCTGGCAATGACGATAACGCTAGGACAAAGGCCCAATGTTCTAAGTCGTCATTGGGGGATGACGACCAAGGGATAAGGGACACACTCGGGTCCGAAACGCTAACAAGACTTGACGTAGCTCTGTCAAGTCTACTCAGGCGGATTATCGATTTATGATTTATTACTATTCAACTACATTGTTTTCATCATTATCACCATCGTGATAATCAACAATGTACTTTTACTGTTTTATCAACTTATAACCAATTATACAACCAACTTTTTACGTTAATTATATTGCACGCGTTAAATTCTTGTGAATTTGTATCCACTAAAATATACATGGGAAAGTCTACGACATTTGTTACATTTGCCCAGAAGGCGAATGAATTTTTCTGTTGAATTTTTCATTTTTAATTGGTTACTATTCTTAGACTACTATTGTATATTCAGCATTATATTCATGATACATATTTTAAAAGCTACTTCGAAATATTGAGTGTAATTAGACAAATTTTTCTGAGCTAGAGCCATATGAAAAATAAGGTACAAGCATGATAGAAATGTAATCTTTGTTATAAATTTTGCAATAAGAATTTACAATGATAATAACGAAAATATTATTTATAATTATAACAATACGTTAGTTAGGTTTTTTTTTATTATTTATTGTTATATACTATTTTAAAATTACTCTAAAAAATTGCATATATTTTTATGAAATATGAGCTTCAACGATTTCTCACATTACTCGAACCTTTTGTTGCCTCGTATTGGGCCATTAAGCTTTAAAAATTCAATGATTTAATTGTCGAATCAAGGCGAGACTTAGCAAGGCCGTTTTCACGCTCATTTCCTCCGAGAACTTGAACGACTCGATGAACTTCTCAATAACGGACTCTCGTCACGAGAGAGTCGACATTTCCCCATGACGCATCGTGGAAACGACGGTTTCTTGTCTCGAGACATTACCGCACGGGGAAGACCCCTCTATACTGGTTTCTCGTTTATGACGTATCCATGAATACATTTTTTTAAATAATAAAATGATACTTTCCTTAATACCTAAGGAACTTTATTGTAAAAAGAGTTCCATTGAAAAATCTTATTCACAAGTAGAATCGTTTATTTTTCTGTTATATTTCATAAAAAATATTCATTATTGTTTCCTATAATTCAACGATTTTTAATTAATATACCGTACAAGTTACGTTATTTAAAATGCATAATAATAACAATAAAAATAATTGTAATTTATCTCAAATATTATCATTATCTGAACGAATATATCATCGAATGATAATCGAAATTGTTGATATATTTTATTGTTTTTCGTTCCTGAAATCGATCGTCATTATTTACATTTGTCAGGTGTCAGTTTAAGCTATGCGATAATACCAAGTCAAAATTATTTGCGTTCGCAAACAAATGGATATCATAAGAACAAAGAAAAAGAATCGAATGCTAAAAATAAACTTGATCGCGATCATATGTGTTCAGCACGAATCGTTGTTTCGATTATTTTTAATAAAGATTTACATAGAGACGTAGATATTTCAGAAAATTATATGTATCGGTTTATTTTTTATTTTTGTATAATCAAAAATCAAGAATTCGTAATGCAATATTATTTGTTTGTACTCTCTGTTTCGTTTCAATTCGTTCTAGATAGGATTCTGAGATGTAATTTGATTTTAATTTTTTCGTGATCTACATATTGACCAACTCGTGTTGCCACGTCTTTTCATCAAGAAAAACAGAACGATTATGTGTACTTGAATCACGAATTTCCGGTTCAAATTCCATCAATTTTTATCTATAATAACATTTACATAAATATACGTATCGATACGTAGGACATTCCATACCGACTCACTCGTTATAAACTCTGTTCGTTAACATTGTAGTTCATTATTTTCTTTCAGGACATCTGAAGGGTTTTATAGAATATTCCATACCAACCTACTCATTATAGACTCTGGTCTTTACAATAGTAGATAATTATTTTTTTTACATCTAAAGAGCTTCGAATCATTACGCGCACATATTTTTTAAAGTTATATTTCCCATCTCGCTCGAATTAAGGGGATGGATCAGTCACCTAACCTCACCTCGAATTTTCGAAGTTGAAATTCTTCGATACGGTTTGACCGATTGCAAAAAAGCTTTGTCAGCCCATGCATGGCGATGGCAAAAATGGGCTGACAGGGCTTTTTTGTAATCGGTCAAACCGTGTCGAAGAATTTCACTTTCGAAATTTGCAGCTATCTCTCTCGCACTCATGGCGGCCCAGTCGGTATGACTCCTAGCCTTAAGGAGGAACATCAGCTTCAGCCAAAATGGTGATAGCTCAATTAAAAATTTGAGAGGCCATAGAAAATGTATCCTCAAATCTTGATTGAGCTATCACCATTTGGCTGAAGCTGATGTTCCTCCTTAAGGAGTTTCGGTACAATTCTATTGTTTTCAAGCAAAGCACCAACTTCACATAGCGATATTTCGTTGAAAACAAACAAAAAAAGCCTGTTCGTTCGGTCGATGGGAGGAAAACTCACCGTTTTCGTTGATGAATAAGTAAATAATTAATAAACCATGTAGACGAATTATTCAATTTTTGGACACCGGAATTGCAATAGTATACTTAGTGGTTTGGCAGTTTTTCAATTAGCTTTTAACATGTTTTCTCAGTAATCCATTCGTAAAACAGTCGTTTACCAATGATCGTAGGCATCTCACCATGTTAAAAAGTGTTTTTTTGATATTTAATTTCACATGAACGGTGTAGACGATAGATTTAAAATTTGGACGGCATATCCAGTATGTGTCAAAGAATATACTGTGTAAATTTGAAGTAAATGGTAACATTTTGCCACTTGTCCCGAAACTCCTTAATATTTGATGAAATCGAAATGGTTCTAATCTTGTATTAAAAAGGTACAATTTCGAATATACGAACTAATAAACCCTGATAATCAATTTGTTAAATGTTAATTCCATGAGAAGAAAAAATATCAATTGATTCGATTCTGCAGCAAATTTTCGAAAAAAATGACTAAATATCGGGAAAAGAGAAAAAAAATATGTCCATGTGCAGTGATCATTCAAATCTTTTGGAATAGATTTTTTTTACTCGAGCTAAATTAACGCGAGTTTCTTGCACTCACGTCACCCTCCAGAGAAATTGAAATAAAAAGCAGCCTTGGCAATCACAATAAAACATGGTAAGTCTCTTTATGATGGTTTCCGCTACGGTAATTCATTTTACACGGAGTTGGCAAGATAAAACGTTATATACTATACAAAAACGGTACATATATATATACAGTCTGTTCCTGGTTGAATAGCCAATATTGCAAACTCAATTTCTAGACCGAATTTCAAGCCGCAAAGCTAATAACGAAATCTCTGTCCTTCAGAGTTATCAAATAATTAGAATTGACGAATACGAGCTTTTTATCGCACACGCTGCCGAAATGGTTGCACATAGAATAAAAAAGTTTAGGACCAATCTTATAGAGCATTAAATTTCCTTAAAAAAACCTGTATACGGTACTTTTCCATCTCGAATATTTTAGTTCTGAAAGTGGATCGAATAAATACTTCAAACGCCTTGGGCGTAACCCTCGAAAATCAGGTTGCTTTTCGAACCATTCTCATGACCAAGCTACTAAAGATAGAAAAGTGTCGTCAAGAACTTTTTTGTAGAATATCGAATCTTCTATAACTTTGTTCCTATGCATTTTTGCTCTACTTCCAACCTCTTCGGCAATGTGCGCGACAGAAGAAAAGCACTTTGATAAAAAAAATTCACACTAGGCTTTTGCTTTTGATAATACATCTAGAACTTATGTTCACGCAGTGTTGACCATTCAACCTCAGTACCTTCAACCTTTCAATAGATAAACAACCTGTATTGAAAAATATTTGTAAACTTTATCGTTGACTTTTTTTCGACGAAAGTATCGTTCATATTTTCAAAACAATTGCCGTGAACAACATTATCGAAATGGGGAACGTTATTTTTCGAACTATGTGTTAATTTTCTGATTTTGTAGTATAATTTTTGTTACAGACGATTTACTCAAGAATATTAAGGCTCCATCTAAATCGATCGAACGATAATCAAAAAGCCGGTAGAACCGGTTTTTTTGTCTTTATTCTGCGTGTTTCATCTCCGACTCAGTGTTTCAATATTAGTGAAAATTATAATTCACGTTTGTCAAATCATACACCATCCTCTCGAAAGCGTCCTTGGACATCGTTAATTGAGTGAACGAACGGAAATTGTGAAATCAATCCGGATAGAGAATAAAAATCCGTGCAAGCAAGGAAATTTTGAGTCGCTTCTCAATTATTTGATTCGGCTTGGATTCTGGGAAAGTTAATAGAATTTAAGTGAATATACACGGTGTCTCAGGAAATGGTGTCAAGCCAAAGTAAGAAGGTAAAGGACCTCAAACGCTATTGAAATGACCTTTATATGTATTTGTGGGCTGATTTTTTATTTTTGGTAGTTTAGGAGTTATGATCGTTTTTGCATTTTGGACGCCTAACTCCAAGTACGGCAAGAACATTTTATGGTGACATGAAAAACTATGGTAGACGCTTGAATTTTTTTTTCAGATTAGCTGCCTGACTCACCATTGAGCGCAATAACATTTACTTTCATATGCGTTAACATGGCGTTGAAGAAAAATCGGAAAATAAAAAAGTTGGAAAAACTTAGATTTCCTATAACTTTTGATGGCGTTTGATAAAAAAGTTCACATAATTTTTTTTTTCTTATCTGTACCGAAAACATTCTCATCTTATCAGTTACACCTGTTGTAATAAATCGAGTATTTATGAGTTTTATTTTGATGTAATCACTTTTTCACTGGCTTTAATAGATTAGAATTTTGCACTTAATACACCTTGAATTTTTTTAAAAGTCAGGATCAATATTTTAAAGTGAAGCCATTGGAGTAGCTGGATGAAATTTGCAGGGTGAGTAGCAGTATGTGAACTTTTTTTCAAACGTCATCAAAAATTACGTCATAACTCCTAATAAGCCACCAAAAATGAGCCCACATATACAAGGGTCATTTCAATAGCGTTTTGAGGTCCTCTACCTCCCTATTTCGGCTTGATACTATTTCCTGGGACACCCTGTAAAGACGGGAAGTCATTGGCTATATATATTTTTATCAATTTTGCCAAATAGTATCATTTAGAAGCATTTTATTTGACAATTTTCCAACCTTTCTAATTGCTAAATTTTCATTCGATTATTGCAGAATTCACTCACGAAGTAATTGGAAAAAAATGTAATCATGCTGTATTGGAAAATTCAATTTAATTATAAATCGTTGTTAAAGCTTATTTCTGTTCAACGGAATAAGATAATAGTTTGAGGTAGTTCGAAGCAACCAAGGTGTGTTTGTCAACAAACTGGTATACCGATTTTCGGAATTCATGGAAATACGTAGATTTGACATCAGAATGAACAGATTAAATTAATTCGGATTTTAGAACGTACACTTGTGTTTAAGAAGTAACTTACTTTTACGATCTTGGTAAATAAGATCTCTGGATTACGAATGAGAACACTCGTAAAAACGTATTACTAATTCCTCCAGATTAAAAGCCGAAAACGAGTAAATGAAAATTTGACAAAATCATGCTGCCTCTATTTATTTATTGTCTTTTTAATCGTGTCTCGTTCCCCATTTTTTATCATCAGAGCCTCATTACGTTTTTTATGAGTGTAAAAAGATTTTATTTTACAATATATATACAAAATATCATAAAAATTTAATTCGTGAATATAATAAATGGTGAATAGCGATTTGATAAATAATTATTCAAGTCGATCACTTAATTTATTATTTTTTTAAATTTCTACAGGAAATATTTCTGATTATTCCGATTAAATACATTAGACTACCGAGTCAAAATAGCGATGAGCACTTCCTCGTACAGGAGCTTATGAGTTTAAAATAATTACGAGGAATCAATATGCACGTGTCAATATCACTTTTTTCATGACTATTATTATTATAACGTCCGCAGATTGCGAAAATGTCGCGTATGACTCGCGCAAGGCTGGCAAGGTTATGGAGCCGGAGAATGTGATCGTGAAATGCTCGGTGCGTATACAATATTTTCTTATAGCTTGGTAAATAAATATTTATGTGTGGGACGTTTCTTGTTCATCTGAGCCATTTTCCTTCACAACGTTCAATCACACTTCATTCACCAGATTTTCAATGACTGCCAAATATAATCGTATTTTTGAACTTCAACAATTATTCCTCTTTATAGTTCAATATAGTATCAAATATTTTGAAATTTACCTGAAACTGTATTCAATATTTTAAAGGTCTTCTTTTTAGAATTGATTTTTTCTATGAATGTGAATTGACATAGAAGAGGCCATACTCATTGTTTGACATCGTTGTGAGGACTTCGACGCGTTACATAAAATTAGTTACTTAATGACCCGTAGCGATCGCACAACCTTCAAATAAATCTCTCTCGGTTGCTCAATTCTCAGTAAAAATGTAAGGGAAATTGCGTAGGAAGTGAGGAAGCCACAAATTTTTACTCGATCAATTGAACTCAATGTATAACTCAGTGGAGATGATTATTCATCTAGATACTTTTTCCTTGCACAGAATTTACGAGTATTTATAATAAATAGTAACACAACTTGCTGGGCCCTCGTCTTTATCCATTCCAGTTGAGACTACTAATAATCTCGGGAATTTTGTGTCTTAGAAAATGGGATTCAGAGTGGTCCTAAAAGATGTCGATTTCTTTTTCAACTTTCAAAGTGTTGCCATTTCTTGAAACATTGACAAACGAAAATAAAACTTTCACCATTCTCTCCCCTTTTTTTATGGACTCCTTTGTTCAACACTGAAAAAGTGGTTGGTTTTTTGACGAATATTTGGGGTTGAAACAAAAATGTTCCGTAATTTTTGTGTCTTTGAATTAGAATACATCAAAATAAGGTACTAAAAAAAATGTTTGAAGTAAAAAGTTATTCGACATTTTCTAACATTATTTATTCCGTAAACTATTTAGCAGTTTGGAGAAAAAAAACCAAAACAAATTTGCAACTCATATACGTATTTATTTCGCTTTGTGCAAATTTTCTTGGTATGCCATGCCGTTTAAATTTGTTTTTAATCACCTACAGGCATAGAGATGCTAGTTCACGATAATTTGTCTTTCCAACACTAACGACTTGATGGTACAAAAATTTATGATGCGGACACTATAATGGCTTCTGACTGTTCATCAAACTTTTCAGATTATTGCCTAGGGGCAATTTAATGTTTTATAGCTTTTCGTAATTTTTTTTACTGCTAAACCACTCTAAGGGGGAATATTTTGCCCGCACCATCAGCGATGAAGGAATGGATGTTTTTTTGTATTTTTAGGGTTCCGTTCGTCCAATTGAAAAAAAACGGAACCCTTATAGGATCACTCGTGTGTCTGTCGGTCTGTCCGTCTGTCACAGCCAATTTGCTCCGAATCTACTGGACCGATTAAGTTGAGATTTGGTACACATATGATTTTTTGTGACCCAAACACGGACGTGTAACGTAAATAAATGAATTTTGAATATGGGGGTCACTTTTGGGGGGCAAATTAGAAAATAAAAATAAAAAGTTTTGCAAACTGTACCGTGTGACATATCAAATGAAAGGGCTTGTTGTGAGAGTCTCAAATATATTTTTTTATAATTTTAAAATAAATAGTTTTAAAATTATTTAAGAAAATAGATGAAAATTGACCATCCCCCCCCCCCACCTTATTTCCGAAACTACTGAGCCTAAAATTTTGAAAAAAATACAGAAAATAGTTCTTTACTTATAGATCACAGGAAAACCTATAAGAAGTTTATGGTCTTAAAATTTTTAGTTACCACAAATAAATTTGGGTCAGATTTAAAAAAACATGGTAGATAACATATTCATCGTACAAAACTCTCTCCATGCGAGTTCAACTCGCACTTGTCTGCTTTTTTTTTACTATATGAACAATGTATTAAAGTAATTTTTACACGAGTTAAATACAGTGACGAATGTAAAACCAGTTTCATCAGAATCAGTTAGAATTGTTGATTAATTGCAGTATGTAAAATATACTTCTGCAAATCTACTTGCGAACAACAGGAATATTTTATGCAATTCGAATTCTTTTATCTTTTTTATGAAGGAATCTCGAAGTTTCTTCTAGTTTCCACGAGCATTAACAAATCGACATATAATTCATTAGTGGAATTGAATCCATTTTATTATTTTAACGAGTCTATTGATGCAAGGTCGTATTGGACTGAAAAAAAAAAATACCGAACAGCTTGAGGTGGTCGCGATTTTTCTTAAAATACGTGGAAGTAGGTCAACTGATTCATGAATATTTTCCACCGGTCAATTTTACCGACCCGAAACACTGTTTCTTTTTTATTTTCCGACATTTTTATAGCTTCTTTCAATCTGAGTGTTGTAGGAATATTCGGATGTAACGTGATTCCAAATTGCCTGTTATTTCGTTTTATCAACCCTCGGTATACGTACGATAAAAAGAAATCGATATTGGGTAAAATCGCCTAAGGGGTGAAAAAAGTAGTTTGCGACAAAAAAACAGGACAAAGCAGAGAAGCAAAAGAGAGTAAAAATTGTCTCCAGGATTTTTGGGATTAATTTATTTGCTGAATCTAAGCCTTGAGTCTAACGTTTCGGATGAATTCGCTAAAATCGCTTTTAGACAGTTTTTGCAGTGTGCACCAAAAAAATAAATAACTCTTAGTCTCAGAACTTGATACCAAAAGTTGAAAACTTGATCCCTCTGATCGAGTTTTAAAGTTAATGGAACAATTTCAAGCTCGAATATGTCGACATATTATTTATACTTCTAGAAACAACGGATTCTCATCGTTCAATTATACCAATTACGATCTTTCAAGTATACGATTCTACCTGTATATTCTAGTAATTACTTGTCCCAACGGCCTTGAGCTTAAAATAATAAGCATCGTTTAAATGGAATTTTAGCAGCTAATTAAATAAATTTCCGCACGAATAAATCGACTTATTATTTGCTGTTTTTCATACAGCATATTTTGATCCTTTAATTTATTCATTTAAGATCACTCGGGTACACAATACTAACCAGGATATCCTTGCGATTTTTCATAACCTGGTTAGATATTCATAATATTTATGCATAAGGATGCGAGATCTAACGTGTGAGTGTTATGATAAAAATGTAATTAAACACGTTCTGTATTGACACTACGTACGATATAGTTATACCATTGAGAATTTCCTGTCTTCCGGGCTGTTTCTGACCATTACGGATCAATGGGAACAAAAACAAACTTGCCCCTGTGGCTATGAATATATTTTTATGTATATATATATTTAAATATAGAGGCTAGTTATAAAACATCGCGCCTTATCCTTGATAAGCTTCTCATTGGCTGACGACATGCTTAATAGATTCACCAAACTCGATTTCTTAATTACGTCACTCATAAATTATCATACAATGATAATCGTAAGAGGATGCGGATATTGCTTTTTACTTATTTTTGTTATATTCAACGAAATTTACATCGATAATTTAACTCGATCAATTAAGCGGTACATCTTTAATTTAAGGCCTACCGTCTCGATCTTCCTCCTATATAATTAGCAAGAACGAATTAACAAAAACTATAAACTTATCAATTACTCACGAATTTTTAAGTAGTAAAGTAATAATTGCAATCACAATAATAATACGTTTTTCCTATACATGAAACTTAAATGGGCCTACGATTTTTTTATTTTCTAGTCAAATGTCATAAATAAAAAGTGAATAAATTTGTCAGCCACGACTTTTCATTCATGAAAAAATTCCACGTGAATATTTTTATTGGTTTTTAAATGAAGCATTTTTTCCGCTTACACTCGTTTGTAATTTGAGGTGAACTTTTGCCAAATTTAAAGAATTCATCAAAGAGAAATTCGTAAGCTGACGTAACTTATATAGAATTTTAAGCATAAAATCGTGGGACGGCTGGATTTGATATCAATTGATCATCTATATAGATGCACCGACACATTTTGCAACGTTTTTTTTTTTTGTATTATCTCTCGGCCTGTTCGTGCGAGATAACGTGGCTGCTGTAGCATATATTTAAATGCATTCTCACACACGCTTCATCAATAATTCATCGACGTTCGGGTGAGCTTGACGAGTAAGGTACAAATATCGTGGCGAGGAATCAAGATGCTGGATTCGCGTGTCGTATTGAGCGTTATTGCGCTGATTCATGTCAATATCAGCAAAAATGACTTTAAAAAATATTTTACGACAATTGTCGAATGTATTAATAAATAAATTCCTGTATTTTTCTACCATAATGTCCAACGACATAACTATTATTATTAATATGCATTTAAATTTACATTATTATACACTCATAATCAATATACATTATTATTGTTATTTATATGCAATTTTATTCGTGCATTTGATGTAAACGCCTATGATTTAACGAATGTTACAAGACTCAAATGAAACTCATTTCATTAGAAAACAAAATTTTTTTTCCACCGAAATATCATGGTTTTAACGGGAGAAACCAGTTTAGGAGGCCGAAATTTTGGTGTTTTTCGTGAATTTTTTTAACAGGGAAGGAATAATCAGAATTTGTTTAAACTTGGAGGATATTTTATTCATGTTTTGAAGTACACTTTGTAATTTTTTCAAGTCATTTCCGCCGGAAATAGTGGAGTTAGAAGCTGCTGTCCGTGGACGATCGCCATCCGAGTTTTTTGCTGGTAGGCATTCCTGAAGTCACAATTTTTATCTGTAATCATTACAATTTTCATTTTTTGTTAACAACATATTTCCTAAGAATATGAACCTAATTGCGATCAAAAAAGTTGAAAATTGCATGTTTTTGATGTGTTTGAACACAATGTCATGTTCTTATACCGTATTTTTTCACCTTTTTTGCATTAAAAAAAATATTTTTAATGATAATATCATCCCATAGTTAGGTTCATGTAGATTTTAATTGAATAAAGAATATTCACACAAATTTTCAGAACGATTGGTCAATAACTTTTTGAGCTAGAATGCCCACCAGTTGAAAAAAAGTCGTCCATGGACAGCAGCTTCTAACTCCACTATTTCCGGCGGAAATGACTTGAAATAATTACAAAGTATACTTCAAAACATGAATAAAATATTCTCCAAGTTTAAACAAATTCTGATTATTCCTTCCCTGTTAAAAAAAATTCACGAAAAACACCAAAATTTCGGCCTCCTAAACTGGTTTCTCCCGTTAGTAGAACGTTGTGTACTTTGCGCTATCAAAAGACGCGACAGTGTCAGGACGTCAGGTTGAACGAACGTGAACGTTATATTATAATACGTTTACCACGAGGGAGATCAAAATAATGAAATATTATTAATTTACTGAGTCTTTCTGGAACAAAAAATAGACACGAAACCATTCACAGATTGATAAGATAACACAATTTGCACTTTTATTGACAATGATTATTTTTATTGCTTAGTAACTTATTTTCACGATGAATTATTTCAGGCACCAAAAGAAAATTAATATAATCGCAATATCCGATTCTCAATAATAAAATAATTATTGAAACTCCAGAGAAGAAAATTTTACGAAATATTTGGGCGCTGAAAATGCTATTTTTTAATTAATTCACAAGAGTCCATTAATATTTTATTTTTTTGTATTATTCTTACGAAAAAATGAACGGCCCCGTTTCTCTTCAATTCGAAATAATTATCAAGAAATATGGTAGCGTAACCTCGGGGACCACACACAGCGCCCGCATGGTTTATAGTCATTCGGTAAATACCCTAAAGAATATTACGATCATACCACAACACAAAGAACAAATCCCTGACGATGAATTTTTTTTACCTAATACATGAGGAAAACGACTTGTACGTGAAGATTTTTAAGATATAATCCTATGAGAACATGCACGCGTATATAAAAGTTTTATATTTACATTACTTTATATTTGGATGTTCTTTTAAATAAAACATTCAGTAAAAAAACGTAAGAAAAATGTTGTTCACGAAAAATCATTCATAAATGAATTCAACCTCGGTACAATTTCGAGACATAATCTTCTTTTGTTTAATGTTTGCGCCAACGATATCTAAAGCTATGGATCTTGCTGTGGAAATTTTAGCAAGAAATATATATCGTGTTGATTTATGACGCAAACACTTTCGATTTCGATTAAATAAATGAAAAAAAGAACAATGAGCAGTTTAACTGTATATTTCGAATATTTTTTTAAATCAATCTGTTGACTGTGATACACTAATATATGGCGACGCAGATCAGTATATTGTGACGTTTTAAAGGGCAAAAAAATTGCCAAGTTTTACTTATGTATAATTGTTTTATTCCATTTTTGGTTTTATTCATTTTTTTGGTTTTTAATACTTTGCTTGATTTTTTGTGTACCTCGTTTAGTTACTAATTCATACATTTTCCTTTTATTTATCATATTTCGTATAGTTCATCATCCAATTTTTATCTGGATTAATTTTTTTCTTATGGACAATCGTGGAAATTTCAGTGATCAATTTTTCAGACAATTTTCTCATTCATCGATCGAGGACATCTTCTTGACTTCTTAAAATACATCGTTATAATTCCATAAAGATCGTACAACATAATTAAGATCGTACGAACTCAGGCTTTACCATTAATGAGCGCAGAGCGACAGTCACGAGCTTTTAGTGAAACATATCTATGTACAACATCTTGTACATATATACAGTTTATATTTGTATATAGTAGGATGGTACATAACCGAAGCTTGAAATAAAAAGCTGGCGGGAACGTTCGACCTTGTGACTACTTAACTTAAATGACCAAGTGCTGCAGACGAGAAACTCTCCGTATTTCCGTGAGGCTTTAAACTTTTGCAAATTCTGGCAAATTTTTCAGCTCCGTACTCAGAAAAAGTACAAACAAAATTTAGAAGGATTCCTAATTTTTTTATTTATCAACAGCAATGAAATACAATTGAGAAACTATGTCCAAACAAATTAAAAAAAAGTGTTTCATTCGGGAATATTATTCTGTTTTACAAATAACGTTATTAAGGAAAAAAATAACTGGATTAATTTTTTATTTGTACGATAAAATGTACTGCCGTTTTTATTTTTATTGAATTAATTTATTATCGAAATCAAATAAATATCAAGGTTTTTAAATGGGATTCTGGAAAAGTGAAGAATTTTTCATTCTAGTAGAATTAGTATTAACAATTTTTGAAAATTCGGTGAATAATTCTAATATAATATAATATGAGAAATAATCGTCTATTTTAGGAGAAATGAAATTTCCATTGATGCACTTCTCTTGCAGAATTATGCATGTTCACAAAGTGTACAAATTTCAAAAGGAATTTTCCTTCTTTTTTAAGGAAGGAAAGATAGGAAGGAATTTTTAAAAGAAAAATTATGAATTAAATTATTTTAATGAGATTTTTTCTGTAAGTAAAAAAAAATAACAGATTTTATCATCCCCGTGATTTATAAAATATTAAAAAAGAGGATTTTTCATTTATTCGAGAATAAAAGGTGAAGGTCGTCGAATTTAATCGATCCATACAGCCGGAAGAAAGTGTCAGATGCTGCGAAATTGAATATTCAATTTTATCCCTTGCAACGTTAATATCCAACTAAAGATGAGGGCAATATCGTTTCGAGGTAAAACAATATATGAAATCATGGACGATGTGTGAGGACTGTTGTTTGAGTTAAAGCTTGCACAATATTCCATGAAGGATGAATCGCAGCTTTTTCACACACCTGAATAATGTTATTATTGAAAAGCAATTTATTTCATGGCTTGTCAATCGTATGATAATTGTGAGTAGAAATAACGTTTCTTTCCATATTCATTTGCATGAATTCATTTAGCCAAATATTATTTTTTCAATTTTTATAATTTTTTTTTTCTTTTCAATTCACCAAAATGTTGAAAATAACAAACACTCTTCAAAATTATTCGATAAATAGGGAAAAAATGAATGACTGTGAAGCACATTATTACCAAAGTGATATTCATAAAAAATTATTATTTATTAATTTTCAAATGTTGCCACAAAAATAATATCAAATTCGATGTCTCGTCCGATTCAAATAAAAACAGTTATATTGGATAAGACGATTACAGGTGTTTTCTGATTTGATTTATCGATAGCATACATTGATTGATCGTTCAATTTGCGATTCTATTTTTTAGCCTCGGAGAAACGATCTTCGCTCTGTCTAACCCTCTGGCAATTCATCGTAAGCGAGATCGGAATATTTAACAGCCATGGAAGCTTCTCCACCGCGAAAGATAATTTCGGTATATGAGTTCTCTAAATCCGAGCAATCACGAACAAATAGCATCTTCAAGGTGAGACCTGATATACATTACGATTATGTTGACAACTCGAGGTGATTGAGGCTTTTCGAATATATTTTAACATTTTCTTGAACCCACAAAATTTGGATTTTTTCAATTTTTGAAAATCTTAACACCAGGTGAAAAAATTAACACTGGAATTCGCTGAACAACTTGGAAAAAATGTTTTATTAAAAAAAAAGACTATAGATTAATAAGTAAATGTAAATATTCAAAAAAAAAAAACAAAACTATTATTATCGATTACCCTTCAATAAAAAGTAGATCATTACTCAATATTACAGAGTAACTCGTCTCAATTCCAAAATAGTGGTTCATAAATAAATGAGCAATGTATTTGAAGAAGTTCATATCTGATCGTCGCCTTGTTAGAGGCAAATCGAAGAGAAAGCAGTAGTTTTTAAGATTTTATCTCTCTCTGGTTCATCCCTTCAGTGATGCTTTTGCATCGATCTCCCTCGTTGCTATGCCGAGTCAGATTCGAACCGAGATACAACGACCCAAAGCTGAAAGCTCCCTCCCCCTAGTCTCAACATTTTCTGGGGCTGTATGTATAATGGTAATGAATGAATGCTTTCTATTTTTTCCTTCTTCTATTTTTCTATATTTTTCACTATTTCCTCGCTTCTCTCTCATTCTGCTTCTTTTTTTCTACTTTTTTCCTCTTCTTCCTCTGTTGTCTCTCTTCGCATATCCGTCCACAAAATAATCGACGACTTAAAGCCAGAGAGACATAGAAACTAGACCGCTGACACTGTTCATACGTCCTTTCGACGCATAGGGCGATCGATTTGCATAGAGGAAAGCGAGAGAAAACGAACGATGTATATGAGATGCTGATGAGAAATGCTCGAGTCTCATGAGTACTGAAAAATACGAGAGAGGAATAAAAAAAATAAGAGAGGACAAAAAAACGGAGGAGGATGGAGGAAAGCCTGAAAAAAGGATAGATAAAAAAGATAGGCTAAGAGGGGCAGAGGGAGAGGCGAATAGAAAAGAGGAAAAAAATATAAAAGCTGCCTGAATTGTGAAGAAGTTCTAAAGAGAAAGTGAGATAAAATGAGGAAGGGAGAAAGCCTCGAAACAGGGAAACGTGTCAGCTCTACTTTCGTAATCCCAAAGAACTATGTTCGTGCTTCTCATTGGAATAAACCGACGCCATTGTACAACGTTGACGTCAAAATGTAGTTAATCTCCATACCATCCCATCTCCCTATACTTTCTTCCCCCTAATTCTCAAGTCTTGATCTTAATAAACATACAGAAAATTGACTTGCAAACTGATTCACTTTTTGTACTTTACTTGCAACAAGTCTCGCTCGGTTAAATCGTTTTTTTAACTCTACAAGTACAAAACAAGAAATTAACTCACTTTCTTCAAGCTCCGAAAACAATTTTTTAAGTGCTGTAATTCGAGAATAATTGTAAAATCTATTGAAAAAATGGAAGAAACTCACAATTAGAAATCAGTGAAAAACATTTAAACTTGGAATATTTTTAATAAACTTATACATAAATGGTTTGTTTTCAGTTATGTATTTATTGTATACATTTATAAAGACCGTTACTTGTGAAAATTAATTTCGAGGAATCTTGGTGAACGTATCCATGACATACAAGCTTCACTTTAGAACACTTGAGCTTATTTAAACGAATGCCCAACAAGAAATTGACCTGGGTACAATTCAAACGAATCCTCTCCTCGTAGACCGTCTCCTTGTCTGTATTATTAATATACACATATATGTATATATAAAAGTGCTATATGTATATTTATATGTACGTGTCAACACGAAAGTGTGATCATTAACTGTTATATAGTGATAATAACGCATAGGTATTGCACGCAATGTGATTGGAAGCCGAGAGTGATGTTTGACTCGACGACGTCGACGTCGTCGTCGCTGTCAGTTTTACATTGGGCGCTATGATACGATTAAATTCAATCGAATCAACGCGATAACAAGCCAATCGAGTGCGACCACAAGATGGATCATCATCCTTGGTCAATCGTAACGACCACCCCACGATCCGCCATTGTTCTTCTCCTCATTCTTTTTTTTCTCCTTCGCTTCTTTTATAATATTCAATCATTTTTTTCTTTATATCTGCACGCGCCTACACATTTCGAGGCGATATTACGAAAACGATGCAAGTTTTTTTTAACTTCAGATCGAGCTTAAGATTGATCTTGTTTCACGCAATTCGAAAAATTCCACTATATACAATGGCTGCCATCTTGGGGAGAGGAGAAAAAGGGCAGAACAAGTCAAACGTCGAGGCTGGACGAATTTACGTTTCTATGCAGTTGTCAAAATGCGCAAACTCTCCACGTTCTGAGTTCGAAATTGATATTAATAAATTGGTTGACATTTTTTTATTTCATAAAAAAACAAATCAATTCCATAATAAGGAACTTTTTCAAAAGCTTATCTAATTTTTTTTTTTCAATTGCAACACTCAAAACTGAAACATCAATCTTGTTATGCAAATGTGAAAAAAGTCGATGCAAAAAACAGAACTAGAAATCACTTTATCTGGAACAAAATAATCCATGCGTTTTTTGGTGGGGAGGAGTAAAGGAAACAAGAGTGGAATACAAAAACTGCCACACCTCCATTTGCCGGGGACTTCACGTGGTGATATACATTTATGCAAAAATATCATTCGGTTTATCAACAAACGTGTGGTTTTCCATAATTCATCGTCGTTTTAAAAATGAAAACGTAGATCGATGTTTTATTAATCATATATTTAAAAATCGGTCGAGCCTACAATCGTCTTTGCAGTAGAAAACGTTTTTCCTTTTACAATCGTATTAATTAATAGTAATTATCAATATAGTTTTCGATTTTTTATTTCAGCTTATATTCGTTTTCTGTGAAGTCGTTACTTTTTCAAAGATCAAGCTGATTTGGATGATGATTAAGAAGATGTAATTATCAGATTAAAAAAATGTTATTCATTATTTTATATTAATTATTGATTTATCAATGATTAATTCCGCATTATTCAAGTTACGATCAACACTGTAATTTATTATAATTTTTATTTATCCTTCATAATTTGTTACAAATTATATTGCGAAATATGATTAAAGGAACAGAATTTATCAATACAACTAGACTGTTTCATTGTTCGTTGTGCGATTCGTCATAAAATGTACACACGCACTTACACGTATATACTCATATGCTTTATATATATATATATATATATACATATATATCGGTTGGAGTTATAAGCTCTCGGAAACAACACACCATGGCGTGTAACTCGAGAGCTTCATTGTCATATTCCCGCGGAGATATTCCAATTAATTTTCGCAATTTATTCGTTGATTTATCGAAAACACAATCGAGACTGTGTAATTTCCCGCTCGTCCTTTCCCTATCAAGCCCAAGTAAGCCGACATCAAAATATACCTCTGATTTTTATTCAGCTCGCTGTTTCGATTTATATTCAGAAATTCGAATCACGAATATTTCAGGTCCCTTCATTTTTCACCGATGGATCAATAACTTTTTTTTTGTCAATTCAAATAAACGAACGCTTTCAATCGAAGCTTATTTTGCAATCCTTAATAAGCCTAATTAAAAATCGATGTGATAAAAAGTAAAAAATAATAATATTTAAGGAGAAATTTGGTCATTTAAAACAATTGGGCACGATAAATAGTAACAAATAATAATATTAAGCAGAAAGTTGGTCATTTAATACAATTGGAGACGAACAAAAGTAAAAACAATAATATCAAGCAGTAAGTTTGTCATTTAAAACAATTGATTGTTCCTTGATTTATTTTAATTCAAACTTTTCATCAATATTTTGTGATACAAATATCGAGACGAAATTTACTTTCAACGAGCTGCTAAGAAATTAATTATATTACTGGATATTCTCCAAAATGTGCTTAAACACGTGTTTCTCATTGAAACATATTTTACGGGTAGCTCCTCGTTATCAGCTTAGAACAGTTAAACCTATATGAAGAAAAATATATAAATAGATATATACGTATCTTTATATATTCAAACGAGTATTTATACGTATATATATAAACGGATAAACGAAACTTCCGCTCGAGCAAGAACGTAAACTTCAATTATTCAAATTTTTTTTATAGTAAATACCATGGCAGTTGAAAAAGTTGTAAAAGTGTCTCCACGTGTTTCACTCCTCTCCGTAACAACGTTTTTTAAATCACAAATTCGGCAACAAGGAATGTAATAAAAAACCAGCGTATCCGCAAAGAATGAAAAATGTTCCACTTGAGTGAAATATTGGAATAGGTACCACGCAAAAACCATCTGATAAGAAATCTGAAAATAGTTTGTTCTATTTTTCAACCGCTTTAAAATAGCGTCCAAATTTGTTTAGCCTACACAGAATAATGTAGGAAAATGTTGATTTTTAAAGCAACAATTCAACCCCTTGAACTCAGGAATGGCAAGTAACGACACATACGGTATGTATGTGTTAATTGGAAAATGTGATAGTTGAGAAAGTGCTATTTTAATGACGGTCTTAGGATCTCATGGGTCACTCGGTTAAGCCACTCTTTGGGTTTTCAATGTCGAAGCATTTCTGGGTCAAGGTCACCACGCTTTTTTTGGATGGAAAAAAGTTAACGACTCCCAAGGGTTATTTCAGAAATGCTCGAAGGTTGTCGATCATTCTCACCCTCGTTATATGTGCATGTATATATTCATATGCGAGACTATTGACGTTTTTCATAACTACGATAATACGAGCTTCTTTTCACTCACGTTCGAATCGATGATTACGATGTCGATCGGTATGTTTTTGTTTGCTTTTCTTTTTTTTACGTTTTTTTTTCCTTTTTTTCTTCGTTGTGAATTTCGGTCTATCTGCGAGACCGAGGAAAACGGTCCTCAACAGAGCCGATCGCCAGCACTCCACTCATCGCCCGCTAACCTTGCACTAAACTGCATCATCTGCTTCATCATAGACCGCGAGATAACAAAAGTTGCGGACGTTGCGGACGCATCTAACGAGAGAGGAACTTTTTAGAGGGCTTTCATTTATCCGTAGACTCCTACGCGTGTACCAATCCCATTCCGAGTTGTTGATGCCAACGTATATCTCACGATTGAAGATCATCACAGAGTCGAGTTAATCCGCTCATCTGCCTCAATGCGTTTTCTCCAAGTTCAATGAGACTTCGAATGAATAATTTATCTGTTTCTATCGCTACGTATATACACAGAAAAAGTAATTTATTTGAAAAATTGTTGTGGCAATCAAAGGAACTAACCGGCAACACGAAATTCTTCAAATTGTTATTGAAATACGTTCTAATTTTCATTAAAATACAATACAATTCTTTATAATTCTGTCTGTATATAAACAATTGATTTGCCAAGACTTTGCGAAAACCACCCATCACCGTGACCTTGATTTCCTTCCGCCATTCCGATGTCTCTAAAAATGAAATGGAAATGTTGGCCCAAGGGGATGAAAATCGATTTGGTGACGTCCAAACTATTGGAAATGAAAGTTAGTCTTCGTTATCCTGGTTTTACATAATTCAACTGTTTTTCGTTCAACTTCGCACAAGGTGGGAATTCAACTCATAAGAAATTTTAATATTCCGGTAAAACTTAGAAATATCATTATGCAGAGGCTGAAAATATGTAAATAAATCTTAAAGCTTCAATATTAATTTACATATTTTCAGCAAAAATTCAATCCATTCTATTTGAATTTATAAAACCAAATTTTCCTTCAGCATTCAATAACATTCTGATTTTTTAAAATACACCGCAACCTTGATTGTTCGAACAGCGGTGGAATCGATTTCGTATAGCACTTGTGAATATAGAACGTTGCGCACACTTCGCGCTTTCGTTTCTGCGCACCAGACCAACGACCGGATTGGACCGGGTGCTTCCCCTACTAAACGCAGAGCGATTGATGCGAGTCGCGTAGTGGGGAATATTGCATGAATCAAGATTCGATAAATCGAGGTTGCAGTGTAACTCTTCGCAAAGCGTTATCAATAACACCAAATTTTATCACGAGAGTCTTACCCTCCTGACCTCAACTCTTTCCTGACATCTTTAACTTGGCCTTAGCCTCAAGACGTCATTAACTTTGCTCGAGGTAATTTATTATAGTGGAGAATAATTTTCAAGTATCATCGATGACTTCTTGAGTGATTTTCATCTATTTGTCATTAGAGTTCGTCAGACGAAAAAAAAAGAACCATTTGAAAAACTGAAATATATATACTATACATATTTCCAGACATGCATATATACATATAGAACGTAATGTAACATGGAGGCCTAGTGGCCCCAATGTCCCGTGAGTTGAGGAGTCGGAGGTTGTTCCATTGTGTGAAACCCACGAAGATGGAGGCAACGTAATGAAAACTAACTGGCTCGGCCTGGCCAATTAACGGCATAATATTTAATGCACACTCCTCATCTCTTTCAATCCCTCTCTCTCTCTCTCTTTGTCTCTCTCTCTCACTCTCTTTCTCTCTCTATCTATGTTTATGTATATGTATTTTATATATATAATGCTTTTTACTACCCATTCAATACTCCCAACTGTCAACGTATTTGCTATCTCTGACGCTTCTTCCCGAGCTTTTAAACAGCCGCGAAATGCGAGAGTCAACTCTGGCTTCAACGCCTCGTATTAAAAATTTACTCTTCGGGCTCCCATACGCGCAACAAAACACCAACCACTATATTGTGTTACGCGGAAATCCTGACACGTGGCTCAGCCACTAAACGTCATTTTCCTAGCCCCCATTATAGTTATTATTCACGATGTTCGCAGCTTTCTATATTATCGTCGTTTCTTCAACCCATACCTTAAATATTTGTCACCGGTTTTTATATTCACCACTTCTTAGCATATTTTTATTTCCTGTATCCATGGGCTATATCGAGCTACGCAGAAACACAACAGGTCTTAATTATTATCAACGATAAAACTGCTTTTTAGGATCTTTTCGTATATTTTGATTTTATATCATATTTATTTTTAGATTATCCAAAGTTCTTCATTCATTGGTTTGTCATTGCGTTTTTCGTATGACATTTTTTTTGTCATCTCTATATAAATTTATCGATTTTTGTCCTACATGAACGGGTTGAATTTTAAAGTATTTAATTGCTTCAAAATTTTTTAAAGCTCCTGAAAAAAAAATCTTTCTATGTAATATCATTTGTTTTTTAGCACGAAAACGCTAATAATTTGAAACCTTCGGTTTAGTAAAAGAAAAATCCAAAGTGATGATTCACTGTGTTTCTTCACCTCCTTTTCATGTGCATTGATTCGTCCGTCTTTTTTTTTCAATGCAAAATGATTTCTCGAGAAAAGTTGAATTCAAGTGGGATTAAGTAATCGGTCGTAAATGGCTACACCATTTATCGGTACTTCTCTTCTTCTGCTTTGTGACATGAAAAGCGAAAAATGAAAATGGACTCGTAGAGAGAGCGCGGATTAAAGAGCTTCTGGCTCAACACCTTCTCTGTTATTATATCAACCCTACTCTATCCGCGTTCTCGGGTTATGTGAACTATGGAGAGCCAGAGGAAAATTGTTTTAGACCTTATTTATTTCGCACATAATTTATTTATATTCATATGGTTTTCATTGCAAATATTTATCGCATAGCGTATTCTTGCCAGAACGAGAAACTTTTTAGCCGTGACTTCTTTGTCTTTAACCTATTATTTTTGTCGCTAATTTCAAAGAAAATTTCTATATATTTTTCTACTTTTTTTCCCACATTTAATATCACATGAAAAATATCAAAAAGTCAGATTTTTATATGGATTTCGTAAATCCAGCATCAACTTTTGTGATCGAAACTCTCTGAAATCGAAAAATAGTTCAATACGAACTTTCTCTTTTACTTTATCGCAGGGTACGCTTAGAATTCTTGTGGCTCAATGGATGTATTTTTTTTTTCTTCCAGATTTTTTGACCAGAGAAAATACGGAAGATTGGTGGATTGTTAAGACGATTGTCGTACACGGAGATAATTAAAACTAAGAAATTACCGTTACAGCAATAGAAACGAGGGACAACCTTGAATTTTTGTGATTTTTACTGATCGAAATGTAAATTTTCATAAAAATAAAATAAAATCTCTTGTATAATATAGAAAATTTGATTTTCTTTTCATGAAAATTTACATTTTGCTGAGTAAAAATAACAGAAAATCCAAGATTGTCCCCCGTTTCTATTGCTGTAACGGTAATTTTTCAGTTTTAATTCTCTCCGCATAGCTTATGGCTGATTGAAAGAAAAAATTGAATACAGATTTGTTGAAAATAGTGATTTACCGATTCTGTAAATGTTGAGGTTGATTTTGAGGACACCCTGGTTACATATGTAGAATAAAAGCGCGCCAGAGGGCGCGAACGCATCCCGTAGTCGCCGAATTGGCTCTAGGCGGGGGTTGCAAAGCACGAGGGTTGCTCGGCGGGGGTAAACCACCCCCGCAAGTCCTACGTCATAAATTCGGGGGAAGTTGCGCGGCGGGTTTTAACGCCGCGTTCGTATTTGTAACGTGAAATGCGCGAAACGAACAAAGACACCTCGAGATCGCGCGAAAAAGGTGAGACGAAGAAGCGACGTATACAGACGTCGTGTAAGGGCTCCGCCACTACTCGATTCTTAACCACCCTCAACCATCCTCTCACTCCACCAACCCTGAAACTAACGGGCAGCTACGGATCAGTTCATACGAGTTCGGACGTTTCAGTTCGTCCCGAGATCCGCTCGAGTGCCTATCGAATTTTGGACTTTCGTCGATTACTCGGTGAGTCTTCTTCAATTAAATCGCAATCCAGTATTTTTTTCCATCCTCTGAACAATAACATCTCGTTTCTCGTGATTCGAAATGAGAATAACTTTGTGTCAACGTAACGGCAACTTTTTTTTTAAATCTGTAATAATCTTTCAATTTTTCACGATTCGTTCATAATATAAAAATATGTGTATTTGTGTATAACAATTTAAGCCAACAAATTACTAATCCAGAAGATTTTTAGAGATGGTAAAAAATGATCATCGATACTAGGGAATGAATTTTTTTTTATAAATTTCATTAGTAATAATCTTCAAACAACACTGGTGTGAAATTAACATTTTATGTGAATTTCTTACTTTCTTAGACGAATGCTTGACTGGTGAAAAATCATTGAAGCAAGAGAGATCATCATTCATCGTCATAAATTTCGTTTTTTTGTTATCAATTTTATTCGTAAAGTTATGATTCATTCTTTATTTTCTGGAAGAGTTGTTATTTCTTTGGAATGACGTTTCGTACCACGAATCAGATTCATAGCTGTAAGTCTCCGAGCGTTCACAGCATCCGGGGGTATCAAAACTTTTACCTGGCATTAAATGGTCTTTATTTTCCTGTGATTTCATAATTAAAGTTCCTGATGAACCCTGCGGTAACTTCAAAGTTGTTGATACCACACACGATGTGAAAATAAATTCTAACTATTGCTATTATATCGTGTTGGAATTATTTTAAAATGTACTTTTTATATTTATATAAATTATTTTCAATCAGTCCTCAATAAAATATCACCAGTATATTACTTAACAAAATTATCTTCCATCAACAAATCATAAATATTGTCAAATTATTCACCGTGACACAACCAAGATTCGTCGTCGTCCCAATTACTCTCATCACAATAATCGTTAGCAGGACAAATTGCGTCAATACTAACGACCGTTATTAATTGGAAACTGTCTCTTTAGGATCCTGCCAACGGTTTATAAATTCTCGCAAGATTTTAAGAGTCCCAAAAGCTTTTTGGTGATCAGTCACGTGAAGGAATATTATTTTTTGCAACAGTTAGTTCGATCGACGTTTTCCGGGTTTCAATTAATGGACGCGCGTTAATGAGACCTTTGACTAATCGCATTTACGTGCGCACATTCATTTACATCGACTTTAAATAATAAATCACTCCAGAATTCCCAATAGACTTGATCAAAATTTCAAAAGGAATTTTGAACCCTCGTGAGGGTTCATTCGACTTCGAATACTATAATTATATATCTGTATATATAAACATATATATGTATATATAATTCACCCTTGGATTCTCTTGTCCTCAACAGCGGGGCAATACAACTCACGGCCCTATAAATCTAACATCCTTTAAATGTGTTTGTCAGGTATATAATATGTAAATCTACAATGTATAACTATATACACGTATAGTTGTGTCATTATTGTTCCCATCGTTCGAAACTGCCATCGTCCACGAGAAATTAATTTCAATTACCTCGAACGATAAATAAGCCTCCCGGGTGTTTGAGTATTCTTCTTTTGTAGGGTTCAGTTTGTCGATGCAAAGCAGCTTTTCTTCGTCCCTGGATAATCTCGTATTGAATGATAATTTTATGAACATTATTTTTTCAACTTTGTTCTAAAGAAACATTCATTTTGTAGCTCATGATCATTATGAGGAGATATAAAAAAAGTTCTTTTCAATCGAGGAATATATCGCGAGAAGCCAGTCTCGTTGAGATTTCGAGGTGACTAGTGCGCTTGCACGTGCCTGACAAGGAGATTTTACCTCGAGGCCGTGTGAAGTTGAAGAGGGATGAGCATGGAAAAAAAAGATCGCGCTTCCAAGGCCACCAAAGGAGTGGACGAAAAATTGGTCGAGATTCTGGGATTTTTCTTCTTATATGCTTCGTTAAAAATTCCACCAAGGTTGACATGTGGACTCGTCCTTTGACCATTCCCAAGTGCTTGATAACGACGGTGCGAAGTATATGCACGCGTGGGAATAAAAGATAAAATACTCCTGAGGGAGAAAAAAGAAATTCTTCGTGGGACGTGAAAAGAAAAAAATTAATTCGCGAAGACGTCACAGGCAGGTGCGAAATGAGGCAAATCTTGATGAGAATATAATAGAACGTACTTTCGTAATCTCCGACCCCTCCGACACTGCGCCACTTATTCCTAAGAAAAAGTGCGAAGGGTTGAAGCCTCTTGAAAATTACTCTCCTTTGTCGTCACATACCTTTAATATATACTTCATTCTTTCTCGCACTCTCGTTTCTTCACTCAGCGATGACGAGAGAACGTAAAAAAACGCGACTAACTTCCTCGCCCTCCGACATCGCAATTGAATCTGCAAAACTTTTCTTTCCCCTTTTTTCGCCCCGTCCATCCCTAGTGCTCTCGATTCAACTTATTTTCTCACGAATTTATTAAGTCACGAACTATTACCAGTTCGGACAAAAAAAATTTCTTTATCTGCCGTTTCCAGAAACGAATGTACAGTATTTTTGTAATCGAAAACATCGATGAACTTTTTCGAATAAAGTTCAAATTCTGTGGAATCTAAAACCAACTGAATAATTTGAATCTGAACCTTTTACTTGTATTTATACCAAAAATAAACTTATTCAAACGTCTCACAATTTTTGTTATCAACTTTTAAACAGTGAAAATCCCTTTACTACAGTTATATTATCGGCTACAAACCATTTTATGTCGACGCTTATTGTAATTTTGTTGTTTGTTTATATTTGATCCTTATTCATTTGTTAAATGTTTTTTAAGATATTTTCATTCAGTTTATTTTAAATATTATAATTATAATAATTTCAAAATCCGACAACGATGCGTAGAGTAAATGCAACTAATTTGGAATAGCAATTTGCGTGTTAGCTTAATTGTGTCCCAAATTACTTATACTTCTTCCACGCTGTCGATGTGTGCCTTTGGCGAACTCCCAAGTTGAGCAGCGGCTATGGGCGAAGCCAGTACTTGGTTGGGTGATCACCTAACCACAAAACCGCCTTGCGCATATCGATCGCTGAGTGAGAGGCAGTTTTTCTGGGTTTCTTATCATGTTAACTAACTAAAAACTCAGTAAAAAATCTATTGCCATCTGTATCGCACACACTGAGAAAAAAACTAAATCTACCGAAATTAATATCGTTTCTCTCAACCAAAATATTTAGACATAATAAGACAAAATAATTTCTCAATGCTGAAACAAAGTTATTGGCCGATTCAACAACACTTTGGTGCAGCCAAACAAATTAATGTCAATGCAACAAAATATCATCCAAATAAACTTATTCATTTATTCATCCTAACGATTACCGTCTAGTCAATTTGATAATTGAGAGGCAAACAAATATTTTATTAAAACAACTAAAAAGTATGCGTAAAGAAATAAATGGTACCAGTTGTTCGAACAAAATCATTTGGCTCTGGTGATTTAGTTGAATAAAATGAATCATTTGCCATTCAACAAAAAAATTGTTGGATCCACCAATTTGTCATCCAACAAAATGAATTTAGTTCGATGAACAAATTTTTCTTCTCAGTACAGGTTTTCCACAGTTTTCCTCGGTCCTCGTTCAAATGCGATACAGTACACTGAAAACCCGATTTTGCTCAATCAAGTAAATCCGGCGAACAAAATGAATTTTGTTGATTAAACAAACGTTCCGTCATGGTGAACAATATTTATTTCAGCCAGCAAATTAAGCGGTTGGAACAATCAATTCTTCTGTTGGATCAACAAAATGTTTTATTCGCCGCCTGTTAGTTGACTCATCAACAGCAGAATTAATTGGTTTAACGAAGATTTTGCTGACTCAACAAAGTCAGATTCTTAGTGTGGGGTGCGTTATGAAGGAGTGGCTGTGGGCAACACTCTTGAGGAATCTCACATTAGGCAATTTAAAAAAAAAAATAACAATAATTACAGTATTAAGAATTTGAAAAAAAATTGCGATGAAGTAAATGTGAAATTTCTCGTGAACATGTTGAAGACAAATTGGATTTACCAGTCATCAGTCTTCGTATTTTGCACTGAAAAAGATTTCTCATCGTCTCTATTGAAGCTTCTTTAACGCAGTAGTCTCTGAAACGCATCGCACCGAGGATTAACGACGAGCCACTTCTCTTAGTCCGGGAAAAAGAATATTACGAAAGAACGTCGGGTCAAGACAGATGGTTTACTCGGATGTACAGGAAAATAATGGTCCCTAGCATTCATGGGGATCTATGAGAGAGAAATATTTAATTCACTCACGTACGATTGAAACTAATACTTTTACAAGTCACGTAATCTTTTGTCCTGCAATCTTGAGAAATATTCTTGATTGGATAATACGAATATGATGAAAATCATTTTGTATATTTCCAAATGGATTTTTACTCCATTTTTATTTTTTACCCTTTTTATCAGTACGATTATCAGCCAGAAAATAATTTCCTTCAGCATTCGATCTGTTCTCCATTTTTCAAATATTAACGCTTATAATTAGTAATGAACCAACCAGCACTCTCTTCGCATTATATCAATCTTTTCGGAGTATTTTTAAAACCTTCTGAAAAGAAATCGACTCAAATCAATAAAAGTCTGAAATATGGGTTTGGACGTCTTTTGACGACGATTCAAATTTCATTCTATTTTTCTCATACAACTTTTTACTCGATCTTTGTTTTCACTTATTTATTCTTTATGACCATTTTTGTCTCACTTCCTCACTTTTTTTGATGTCTTTACTCAAATTTGTACTGAGCTTTGCGCTAATTAGGCGAATTTCGCTTTAGTACCGCTGTATTTGGATTAACCAAAACGTCACTTGTTTCGTCGTCGAAATTCATGTTTCGGCCCCTTCATAACATCAGCTGTGGACATTGATTTTACGTCGATGTGAATTCTCTCTCTCTCTCTCTCTCTCTCTCTCTCTCTCTCTCTCTCTCTCTCTCTCGCTCTCGCTCTTTCTACTGTAATGGTGCGGGTGCTTTTGTCCATATAGGTTCACTAACCCTCTGTCGTTAAACGGAATATTCATCAAGTTTACCATTCCATGCCGTGAGCCAGCGGGTTATATTCGTCCATCGATGAAAATTCGTTCCCTTATCAACCCTTGGCGTTTTTTGCTACTCTCCTTTTCATGCGGCCTCGACACATTTTTTTCTTTGGTGGTGAAAAGTTCAGCTTTCTTTCTTTCATGTCTAAAAAAAAATCATTAATTTTCAGCTTGACAGAAATTCACATATTTTATATCCTCGAGGCTAATTTCGTCTCACAATGACTGACAAAAATTTCTTTTTAACTCTCCATTGCAGAAATTATGAAGATTGAGGAAAAAAATTATTTTACTTGAGCCATTTCGCATTAATCGAAGACTAGTCAAATCTGAAAATTGTACTTTATTAAATATAAATACAAATAATAAAATGATAATCTTTTTGTGTCTCTATTTCTTATCAGATAAAACAAATAGCATGTATTTCGTGGAAATCGTGCAACCGAGATTTATTGGAAAACTCGTACTCAGGAATTTAAATATTTATTTTCCTCCAATGAGTGTACTAAAAAAAATCCTGTTGTTGATGAATCGTTTATTCAAATTCTGGTCATGTGGCTACTCGATGTCCTTGAAAGTAATGAGTATTTAACGAACCAAAGTATTAAAGCGGTTTTTCATTAAGAGAACTGAAAAAATAACGTTTTTCGGCACTTCGATAAGAGCTCGTGCTTGCAGCAATAAAAAAGAGTAATCAAGAAATGAGATTGGAATCTTAAAGATTGTTATGTCTATCGAAGAAGGAGAAAAGATAAATCTCATTTATTTCTTGATTGAAACGATGTTTCGATGGTCTGTTTGCGATAGAACGAAGCGTACTTTTCACATTGAAAAATCCCAAGAGATCGTGAGAAAAAGCTCGAGTAAGAAACCAACGGATAGAAAGTTTTTCGCGCTGAGGGTTATAGATCTTCGTATATTCCCCGAGGTTCGCTGTCTCTTATAAACGAGAAAAACACTGGAATACATGATAAATATACGATCGTCTCACAACCATCGATTCCAATTCATAGCTTGTTCTTAAGCACCAGGAAAAACACTTTTCTTCATTCAGATCTTTGGTGCAAATTTGGACCAGAATATAAATTGTAATTATTCTCCTGAAAACCGTTAATACCAATATTTTTTTTTCACTAATTGAAATATTGGGTTATAAACTTAATTCCCGCTGTTTTTCAATTAAAAAAAAAAAAATTATTTATTGTTTACGGTACATTCTATTTTATTCGAAGTATTGTCCTTCAGAAGGTACGATCTTTTCCCATCTTTCACGCAACAAATGGATTCCTCGCCAATAGAAATCGTTCCTTTTTGAGGCGATTCATTCATCGATCCATTTTTCGATATCTTCAAAAGACTTGAAATGCTGTGATGATAAAACATTCTGAATCGCTCGAAACAAATGATAATCATATGGTGCTATGTCAGGTGAATACGACGGATGAGGAAAGACTTCCCAGTTCATGTTCTTTATATACTTTTTTACAATTTCTGCTACGTGTGGCCGAGCATTGTCATGAAGCAAAATTAGTTTGTTATGACATTTGGCGTACTCAGGCCGCTTTTTTTAAAACTCCTGGTTTAGTTTCATTAATTTTTGTTTATAGCGAACAGCTGTGATCGTTTCACTTGGTTTCAGCAACTCGTGGTAACCCGTACCTTCTTAAGGGGTCAGTCCACTTTGGAGCCACGAAAAAAGGCTATTTTCGCGATTTTTTTTGAGGATTTTATAAAAGATATGAATATAAAAGTTGTTGGGCTTGGTAAATAAAGTCTCGAAATACATCAAAAAAAAATGTTTAATTCATTTTTATTCATTTTTAAGTACAAAAACTATAGTTTAACGTAACGCCTCAAAAATAGGTGGGCTAGGTAGCTCCATCACAACTCGGCAACGGCTTGTCTGAAACAAAAAAATCAAAGTCCATTAGATTCAGTATGACACTAGCTACAAAATGACCCTCGGATATAAAGTTTTATCAAAAAATAAAAAGATGGCAGATGAAAAACGAAAAAAGTAAAAAAAACGCGTTTTTTCGCAGTTCTTCACAAAAAAAGAGTAAAAATCAAAATTTTAAAACCATCGAGGGTCATCTTGTTGCGAATCATGTTTACAATATGTGGTTCAAATTTCAAGAGAATCGGTTTATTAGTTTTAGAGATACGATAGAGTTAGATTTTGAAAACGTTGTTTCGAGAAAAACGCATTTGGCGCGCTATACGCTCAGGTAAACGAAATGAAGTCCTGACGTTCAGGTAAAAAAAAATACTTAGAGAGCTCGGATTTTCATAAAATTTTGACACAATATTTCTGAATGTATGTACTTTCGAAAACAGTAAAAAAAATCGATTCTTTTGAAATTTTCAAAGTGGACTGGCCTCTTAATCCCACCAAACACACAGCATCACCTTTCGAGCATGAATATTGCATTTTGGCGTTGATGGATCTGGTTCACCTGGCAGTACCCATGCTTTTTTTCGTTTGAGATTTTCATAATAAACCCATTTCTCATCGCCAGTCACGATTCGATGTAGAACTAACTTCCTTTCGCATCGTTCAAGCAGCAATTTACAAATCGTTTTTCGCTTTTCAAGTTGTCTCTCGTTTAATTAATATGGTAAGTAATTTCTCGCTTTTTGAACCAGTCCAAGATTATGTAAACATTTGTTAACAGCCATTTCAGTAACGTTTAATGTATCAGACAATTCTTTAAGGGTCTGACATCGATCTTCATTGAATAAGATCTCCAATTCTTCATCTTCAATTTTTTTCGACTGTCCTGGACGTTCTTTGTCTTTAAGGTCAAAATCGCCACTTTTGAATCGTCTAAACCAATTCCTGCACTTTGTCTCAGATAGAGCATGTTTACCACAAGCTTTTTGAAGCAAGCGATGACTTTCAGCAGCATTTTTTCTTAAATTAAAGCAAAAAAGCAAAGCTTCCCGCATATGCTGTTTCGTTGGTTCAAAACCTGACATTTTCGATATTATAAAAAAAGTAGTGTGTACAAGTGAATTCACTCTCAAGTACTGAATATCGTAGGTTGTGTCCAATACTACTATATAGTATAGTTTTAGTATTACTTCTATGAAAATAATACTAATTACACCATATCTCATATAAAACAACGGGAATTAAGGGGCTAGACCAGTTTCTCACTTTCGAAAAATCGATTTTTTTTTGCATATTTCGATAGTATTTAGTTTTAAGAATAATTTCCCAAAGTTTTACAACTGTATACGATAAATAATTTTGAAATGGGAGCATAATAAAGCTCGGCATTAATAAATAATAAACAATAAAGCTCGGCATAATAAAGCGAGAAACAGCACGAAGACACTACAAAGGAGGCTCGGAGAGTTCGTAGGAGATCTGCAGCTGAGCAGCAATCATTTTATGAGCAAGTGGTAAGTATGAAAAATTTAATTTTGTAACGTAAAAATCAGCTGTCAAAACTTTAATCGCGTTTTTCTCAAAACTACATTTTTCAAAATGGCTGCAGTTCTAGCTCGAAGACTATTTAACCGATCAACTTGAAATTTTGAGGGACTCTTCGAAACATATTTTTGCACTGGATGAACCTCCAACTTTTTGATATCTCAAAAAATGCAACTTTGCCATGTAAAAAAATCGAAAGTTTTCTTTTCACAACGCTGCCATTTCGCGAATTTTCAATATTTTCAATTGATGCTGCTTCAACCAGTGAAGAATCTCATGTAGTTTAACGGAAAATTTTGATTTTTTGATTTCAGGCACCCTGACGTGAGCTACAGGTGCAGCCGTTTAACAACTTATTTTTGAGGACCTCCGCGGCGCAGCCTATAACTTGGCTCCTAATTGATATTTTTACTTAAAATTTTGTATACAATTAGTTAAAATGGTGTTAAATATAGTTAAAAATTTTCAAAAAATTCGATCGAGTAGTTTTTTTTTTTACAAGTCCCGAAAAAACACTAGATTTTAGACCCGAGAAACTGGTCTAGCCCCTTAAGTTTAAAACCCAATAATTGCCTTATTAAATTTCTCATTCAGATTCAGATTTGGTTTAATTCATTGAAATGGATTATTCATTTTTATTTAATCCCACTATTGGTTGTTTGTGCTTGATATTTTTTTATTGCCGCAATTTTAACGATAAAAAAATTGCCTTTCGTCTTTTAGATAAAATGATGATTAAATTTTTATGTTTTTCGTGGATTATATTTAAATTTGTTTCAAATTTATGAATATGATGAAAATGAAAATAACAAGGGACTGATTTCCCCAAGATTTGTGTTTACGAAGAAAAAGGGAAGGGTTGAAGATTGAATGAGCTTATATATTGAGAATATCGTTTAGAAAGGCGTAACAATGATAGTGGCTTGATATCAGGTTTCGAGTTCATGAGGAAGATACGAGAATGTCGATGATATCGACTTTTTTGTGAACCGCGCACGACGCCGAGATTCGAAATAGGTCGACGTCGATGTGAATCGCGAAAGAAAAGTCTCTCCTAGACTTAGTCTGACTGTGAATCGACCGTCCCTCATGTACAAAATTGCGTTTTCCCTAGGAAGTTTTACGAGAAGAAAAAAATTCCGCGGTGAAAAACAGTCTTACGATATTTCAACCGCGCTACTTTGAGCCCTCGGTTCTACTCGAGCAAAGTGGACATATATTTTACGTCCGTATGTATATCTTGCATATATTTCACATTTTTACCTAACATACAAAATGAAAAATATTTGCAAATTCTTCGACGACCCGTTGAAACAAATAAAAATTCCAACACTTTCCCTCGTCCATTCTTCCCCTGGCTCGTACGTGACAAGATTTGTGAGATAAAATAAAGTTCAAAATAACCGAGAGAAATTGCGACTCATAACAATATGTATATGTCAATTTTTTTTTTTCGAAATATGCGTAATGTATGAACATTGTTTTTGAAAGATTACATCGTCAAATTGACTTCGAAATTTATCAAATCTCCAATCACTTTCTTGTTTTCATTGAATATAAGAAAATGATAAAAATTGTAATATATTTCCTTTCGTTCGATTCAATTCGTTTCTTTCTCCTTCACGTTGGTTATTTTTTATGCCCGTCAATAAATTTCGGCAATTTTTTTATTTATTTATTTTTGTTTTCATTCATACCGAAGCGATAAATATGAAACCCTGGACATGCAATAATTTAAATGATTAGCTAATAAATCGTCTTAACAATTATTATTATTATTAATATCATAATAATGAGTATTATTATTATGGACTTGATTTAAGAAGGAAAAAAATTACGGAAAAAGGCGCTTCCCTGTATTATTCCTTGGACTTTCGAAAGGAACTCGAAAATCCTCGAAGATAAAGAAGTTCGTATTATTTTCCTAGGTTGATCTCGTCTAATCGAATCCTCCAACGTCGACAGATCCTTCGTACTTTTCTTTCTCTCACTGTTCCCGCAGGCTCCATAGCTTTCCCTTCTATCGCTTAACTTTCTCTTCCTCCTTAGTCTCTTTCTTTCTACCTTTTTACAGCTATTGAGTTCTATCCACCCTCAAACGTGAAGTTTCGCTAGAGAGTCATTGTCGAGACTGAATTGTTCGACCGTACGTCGTTCTCGAGTACGAACTTACTTGCTGGTTACAACTTGACCCAATTTCACCAAATCCGTACATTTTCCCCTGCATTTTTTCTCAAGACTTCGTCCATTTCACTCGAATCGTCATGATTCGTGTCATTTTTTTCCACTTTCGTGTCTTCCTATTCAACGAGTTCATTTTTACATCTTTATTTTATAAGCAACGAAATTTAAATCACAGTGATTTTTTGAAATATGAAAATACTAGCAATGACAATATTTGTGATTTAATAAAACACGAAAAAAATGTTTGGTTAATTTTATACTCTTATTTTTCTTAAGCTCATATATTTTATGATCTCACTGATATGTGATACTTTTAATATTAGTCCCATCAACATCGCAAGCAATTAAATGAAACGGGCAAAAATCTCGGTAAAAATCGGGCAATTTTTAATCAAATGCATAACTGCCAACATTAAATAAAAATGTTTATTTCGTGTGACAATAAAATTTGTTATCGAACACACGTTACAAAAAAAACTCACGAAATAATATTAGAAAGTCTGCTTACCCACGCTCTGTTTTTAAATCATTCAAACACTTCGCCTAATCTAATCTGAAAAAAAAAAACAAAAAAATTTTCCGCATTTTCTATTTTTAATGTACCCAAACGACTCTATTTGAGTGTATCTTGATCTTTATCTGGAGTGTAAAAAAAAATCGATAAAATCATTTAAATTTGAGATGCAATTGCGTTCGACATATTCGTTTTCATCGACGATATTTCTAAAGCCTCTTCAAAATTCTAAACAATGTTATAACTAGAATTGTTTACAAAAACACAATTCGATTTGTTGCTTAAGGAATGCTACTGTGATGGACCAAAAAATTGCCATTTTTTGGCCATTTTTTTACGCAGATAGAAACAATTATTTAAGGATCGGATGAAGGACACTTTATTGAATATACATTCAACTATTTCAGTACGAATTTTTGTTGAAAAATATTTAAAATTTACAACGTTGTGAGCTTCCGTGTGATGATAAAAAAAAAGTTCTCTTCAATGTACTAAGAAAATCCTGGTAATGGGTTACCTGGCAGTCAAAAATAAAAAAATGTCAATATCTATATGAATGTAGCTATCGTTGTACTTCTTTTAAATTTTTTCCGCGAAATGCCGGTGGTTTGAAATTTTTTTCGATTTTTCAACCTTTTTTTTGTTTAATGGGGGACCTCGGTGAAATTTTCAAATCGTCTAGGTCTTTTCCGATTATGCTAAATCTTTGGACGAATGTTTGTACTATCTAAAAACCAAGAAATAAATGTAAGAACCGTTTCATCAAACTGTATTTCCGATCCAGAACGAAAAAACATGAAAAAATGATTCAAGTGCCTGGGTTTTTGTTATCGACAATCGCAAATTTTTCGACAGATTTTGGTAAGTATTATGAACAAAAATAAGTATCCGTTTTATCATCCATTCATTTTTCGCAAAATTACTATTTTTTTTATTTTCGTTCATTTGAAAATTTTTTTGTTTGAAATCTCATATCATTGTTTTCAAATATTTATTTTCAAATTTGAACCACTTGAAAACTAATATCGTTTATCACTATTCTCCCACTACATATCTCGTTGTTGAAAACAATAATATTTAATTAATATAGTTATATATTGCTAATTCGTTCGTATAAGTTATTCATCACGTGACAATCCCCTAATGTCATTATTCAATTGAATTTTTTCGATTTACATTTATAGAATTTGATTTTCCGGAAGTTGATAATGACTTTTTTCGATATGCATGCTCGTTCCCTTTCCAATCTCCCTCCGCCCCTGGATAAAGTGGTCACTCCCCTCCTTAACATATTAAGGAGGGGGGTGACCACTTTGTCCAGGGGCGGAGGGAAAATTATCTCCTTATCATAATAAGGAGATAATTTTCAATCTAGTTAGACTCAAAAGCAATCGATTACCTTTAGAGTATTAGATTTAAAATCAAAATAAATAAAACAATCGACGGAAAAAATTGTTACTGCAAAAAATGATTGGATGATAAAACGGATACTTATTTTTCTTCATAATACTTAAATAAACGTGTGAAAAAATCTGCAATTGTCAACAACAAAAATCTACGCAATTGAATCATTTTTCGTGTTTTCTCATTCTTGACCGGAAATACGATTTGGCGAAGCGATTCTTGCGGTTATTCCTGAGTTTTAAGATACTAGCAACACTCACCTAAAGTTTCAGCATAATCGAAAAAGACCTCAACGACTTGAAAATTTCACCGAGGTGCCCCCTTAAGCGGTCTTAAAAAATAGTAATTATGAAAATTTCAAAAACCGGCTACGTACAACCTTAGTCACTCCAGAAACAAATATTTGAAAAATAAATAATAAAATCGATTCATTAGTCTTCGAGTAATAAATCTAAAAAAAAAATAAAAATTTTCGCTAAAATTTCGTTAAAATTAATCTCGTTAAAATTTGTCCTCCCTTTTTTTTTATATAAAATAAAGTGTTAACTCTTGATACAATAAAAAGTTTCTTGATATAAAATAAAGTGTTAAATACTTACTTAAGACTTTAAAATTGTTTTAACACATTTTTCAACACATATACTGCAAGAAAATGTAAAAAAAAAAAGAATATACAAGTTTTTGACCTGTCACAATGGCGTTCTCCCTAAAACAATGAGGAACCCTAATAAATCAGATTTTACTTAGGGAAATTAATTGAAACAACATAAGTAATAAAAATGATGGATTATCGTAAGGTGAGATAAATTTTAATGAATGAACAGCTTACGAATTTTCATTAACTCGCGCAATCTTCGATGTTACATCGGAGATTACGGTCTTTCGCAATACAGGGATAATATGTCTATATGGATACAATGAGATAGATACGGTTTATTTTGAGGGTAACGATCGGATCGCGTGCCACGATTGCATTACCTGCTTGGCTTATCATATATCGAGAATCGACGACCATTATCAAGACCATGTACAATACATACATACCTCTATATATTTATACGCATATTGATACATATATGTAGAAATAGGAATGTAGGTTTGTACATCTACGTATGGACCTGATTACATACATGCATATTTGCATAACGTATATTTTAGAACGGCTGGAATAGTCGAAACCATATACTTACTTCCGACTGTGCCAGCGGGGGTGAAATATTTCTATAGAATTCGCGTGACGGTTGCCCTGTCGTAATTTATCTAGCCCGATGCTCTCAATTCTCTTCAATGAGCCGGAAATTTAGTACGATTTATTCCTTCCATTTCCTTGCCAAGTATTTTTACGTTTTAACGCAAATATTCGATACTTATTTTTTTACGTTAAGGGGTTTAAGGGGTCATTAGACGTAGAAGGTTTAAATGTGGGTGAATCAAGGATGTTTTTTTTTTAGGGGAGAAATACCTTTGGATCAGTAAAAATATGGGAATTTTTATTATTTCTTTCAACAGTTAACGGTTTGTTTATTCGTTCGGAAAATTTAGGAGTTTTTTATTATTTATTTTTCTTATTACAGCGCGTTTTTGTTGAGACAATATGTTTCAAAATGGTGGAGCTATACGGCTTCTTCCGGTAAAGTTATAGCACGAAGTTTAAAATGATATGAAACAAATTAGAACATTTTTTTTCATTATAAACATTTATATGGTAGGCTTGAACCACAAAAAATGCATAAAGTTAAACATGAAAAAAATGGCACGCTTTTGAAAACAGATTTCAAATTTTACACCTATATTTTCCCGTTATTTTGCAATAGAAAAATACTTTTCTCTATCATTTTTTTCAATCTTGTAGGTCCAAGTACTAGATAATGTTGTTGTTCAGATTTGTACAAAATTTCAAGGAAATCAATCAAACATTTTTTGAGTTCTCGCTGACGCCATTTTCGAAAAAAGAGTTTAAGAAATTTGATTCATTGAAATCTTTGCAGCGTGCTGTAGCACCAAATGCTTCACGTTCCTAGGCTGAAATGTATCAAACGTACTTCGAATTTCGTTTTACAACTTTGCAACCATATTCTTAAGATATTATTTATACTAACATTTGATGAAAAAAAAAAATCAATTTTTTTAAAGATTCAAAGCTATTTCTCCCCTTACGTATTGGAATAATTGGATTAAAGTTTTTCGGGGTTAAGGTAAAATAACTGATGCAGACTAGTCAAATGAGTGCTAAATTTTCAAAATACATTTATGGAAAGTTTAATGCACTAATTAAATAAAATTTCGGTTGATTTGTATTATAGCATGTCTTATTAACCTAAAAACATATTAATAACAATAGATTTGCAAAACCTTTAATTGATAAATGCAAACTTCCATAATGTCATATTTTCATCGAGATTTTTCAAACAATAATCCGTATTTTTCAACCGATTTTAATGCACCACGTCTTATTTTATTTCTCAAGAGATCCTCTACGAATTTACCGTATGGATTTTTTTCTGAGTTTCATCGTTTTACTGTTGCAGCCAATTGTTTACTTGGTTCAAAAAATGTTCATAAGCCAATTGCTGTAATTTTCATATTAACAAGTTTAGAAAAAAACCCTACGCGGTGAATTCGTAGAGAATCTCTTGAGGAACAAAATAAGACGTGGTGCATTAAAATCGATTGAAAAATGCGGATTATTCTTTGAAAAATCTCGATGAAAATCTGAAAAATCATAGAGTTTTGCAGTTATCAGTTGATGATTTCGCAAATCCATCGTTATTAAATTTTTTTAGGATAATAAGACATGCTGTAATACACATCAACCTTCAATTAATTTAATTAGTGCATTGAACTTTGCATAAATGTATTTCGATAATTTAGCACTCATTTGACTAGTGTGAAGCAGCGATATTACCTGAAAAACACATTTTGAGAAAGGTGTACAATTTTTTTTATTTGTAAACATTTTCACACGGCTGCGATACGGTGTCGTCGTGGAGAACTCGATTTTCTAAAAATACCAGAATGGTGCCAGGTGTATCTTTGCCAAAAATCACCTGACTAAAACCTTTAAACAAAAAAATTGTCATTTTTGGAGTAAAATTTGTTAATTTTCTGCCACAAACAAAAAACTAACAGTCATAAAAAAAAATCTATGATACAAGATACATAATTTTGTGTGGAACGACCGTAAAAAATTTGAAACAAATCGGTCGCAGAGTTTTCGAAAATCGCCTAGTATATACTAGTACCAAAAACGGTGATTTCTTTACGACACCGTATCATCCCTTTTTTCCATTAAAAAAGTAATTAATCATATTAAAAATGTACGTTTTTGACCACAAAAAACCTTCATCCAACTGTTTCAATACTTTCCCGAAATAAAATCATTTTCTCAACGAGTTTTTTTACCTCTTCTAATATTTACGTTCCCTTAAGGGCTTACATACACCTAAAGAGGTAAAAAAACTCGATTTTTCAAAAAACATTATTTTTCGATAGTGTCAAAAATATCCTGGGAATCGATAACACATTACAGCTATGAGGAAAAAATTTCATCTCCACTTGGCAGATGCTTAAACACCAAAATGCTTTTTATCAAAATGGTATTTTTGAAAACGGTAACCATTCTATCTCGAAAACTGAACGACCGATTTGGATAAAATTTGGTATAGATGACCTTTACACAATTGTCTGGTCTCTGTCGAGCGATTTTTCTTTTAAACATCATAATTTTTGTTTCACAAGTAAAAAAGGAAAAAACATTTTAGCAAAATGCCGATTTTACGATTCAAACCTCTGCCATTTTGCGAAAAATGCAAAAAAAAAAAAAATTCGGCTTCGACAGACTGTTTTTTTGTCGACTGAAAGAAAAAAAAATTTGTTTTATTTTTGGGTTAAAGCGTACAGTCGGAATCGTGGTTACCGCAAATAGTATTTCGCAAAAAACTGTTTTACAAAAGCTACAATCACAGCTCATTTAATTTATTTTTTTCAATTAAATTTTCCGCTTTTATTCACAACAATATGTCTTTTTAAATATATACACAATTATTTCAATAGATACATTTTTTCAGTATAAAAAAAATTATTGAAGTTGACCCTATTTTTGGCACCTCTAAATGTATGTAAGCCCACAATTTTCTTACGATTAAATGTGAAAAGAAAACCATGGGATGAAAAACAAAAAAATTGCATTTGTATTTACAAAGAAAATAAAGTATTTAGTTCAATATTAGAATAAATTTCCGAGACATAAGTGAAAAATAATGTTGTGTATGAATATAAAAGATTATAGAATAAATAGAAATATGTTTTATCGATTTTCATTTGTTTTTTTTTTTCATTGTAGCAGAAATTTGGCAGAAGCGTCGGAGAATGGCGGAGGACAAACCGAACTATAAACTCATCTACTTTAATGCTCGTGGTCGAGCTGAACACATTCGTTATATATTCGCTCACGCCGGTATAGATTACGTCGACGAGAGAATTCCGAAAGAGCGTTGGCCCGAGCTCAAAAAAAGTAAGTTCACCTGGTGCTAAACCACTGTAACGGCCTCAAAAAATGCCTTTTTTCGACAATTTTTTTCGGGCGGAAGGAAAGGTAATAGAATAATAATATTTGGGGGAGTTATTAAGCATATATTTAACTGTACAACAAAAAATTATGATTGAAAAATATTTAAAAATGACGATACCAGAGCCATTCCCGCGAGGATTGTTGAATTCGAGGCGCTCTGCGGCACGCCGTGTAACTGGTGCAATTGTTGATCGGGAATAAGAAAAAAAAACACTTAATCTAGACAGTCATAGCTTGTGATGTACGTAAGAGATTTTGAAAATATTCATTTTTATATTATTGGCGAGTGTTTGAATGAAGAGGTTCAATTTTCGACAGAAAAAAGGGGTAATTATTTGTTGATAAAAAATGTTTGAATGAACTTATCAAAAATTCCGTACGTATTTCACTTCGAAATATTATTTATAAGATATTGTCAAAAATTCAAATGAAAAGAATGAAAATTGTTGGAGTTATGCTGCGTGCCGTTTTGAAAAATCGTGTTTCGAGAAAAACGCGTTTAAAGTTTTGAAACGTGGTATTGAAATGACCGACGCGCTCGGGGAAGAGCCCGAAATTTCAATGAAATTTTTTTTTTCGGGTATAAACCTTTTTGCCTCATATTCAAGAGGGTTCAAAGTATATTTTAAGCCAATAAAAAAAAATCGATTTTTCGAAAATTCTACAGCGGTTTTACCCGCTTAAGTTTTTTAAAACTCTTTATCAATTAGTAACTAATTGTAAGTAATATTACAATTAGTAACTAATTGTAAAGTAATATTTTTGTTTTCATTTAAAATGATGCGTAACTAATTTTTAATTCGTCCGATTCGTATCCCGGATGATTCAGCGATGCCTTATGGGATGTTGCCCGTACTGGAAATTGATGGAAAACCGATTGCCCAGAGCAATGCGATCGCCAGATATTTAGCACGAAAACACGATCTCGCGGGTGAAAACGAATGGGAATCGATGCTCTGTGATGCTCTCATCGACACTGTCGGCGATCTTAAATTAGGTAAATGAAGAAAAAAGCGGACAAATGCGAGTTCTTCACTCGCGTGAAGATGGTTCTGTACGATGAATATGTTATCTACCATGTTTTTTTAAATCTGACCCAAATTTGTTTGTAGCAACTAAAAATTTTGAGACCATAAACTTCTTATAAGTTTTCCTGTAATTTTGAAGTAAAGAACTATTTTCTGTATTTTTTTCAAATTTTTGGGCTCGGTAGTTTCGGAGATATGGGGGGAGGGGAAGGTCAATTTTCATCTATTTTCTTAAATAATTAAAACTATTTATTTTAAAATTATAAAAAAAATATATTTGAGACCCTCACAACAAGCCCTTTCATTTGATATGTCACACGGTACAGTTTACAAAACTTTTTTTTTTATTTTCTACTTTGCCCCCCAAAAGTGACCCCCATATTCAAAATTCATTTATTTACGTTACACGTCCGTGTTTGGGTCACAGAAATTCATATGTGTACCAAATTTCAACTTAATCGGTCCAGTAGATTCGGAGCAAATTGGCTGTGACAGACAGACAGACACACGAGTGATCCTATAAGGGTTCCGTTTTTTCATTTGGACGTACGGAACCCTAAAAATATTATTTAGCTCAACCAGAAGATGAAAAAATGTTTATACTTTATTATTAGTCAATGAAAACTATTGCAAGAACCAAAATTCAATTTGTTTATACACACAGCAGGAAGTTCCTTATGTTTTTGGTGGTCAACTTTTGTCACGCTCTTTAGTACGGTCGAAAAATAAGTAATTTTAAAGTTTTACTTGCAATACTTGAAAAAAATAAAAATATACAAGTGATTGAACGTATGATTCAAAAAATTGCAGTTCTATTCCAATTCAGAACGGAAGAGGATCTGTTCAAAAAGGAAGAACGAAAGATCAAACTTCTAAGAGAGACAATACCATTTTATCTGAATAAGTTCGAACAGACTATAAAAGAAAATGATGGATTTGCTGTTGGTTCCAATGTGAGTATACAATTTTTTTCATTATTCTCCCTAAGTAATAGCAAACATTTTTTATTATGAAATTTTTTCGTTTTTACAAAGATTTTTATTGTCAACTATTCAAACTGCAACTTTTCCGATTTTTTAAACAGTTTTTGATGACTTTTTCCCAAAATAAAGCTTCCTTGTTCTCAATTCGCATGCTTTCAAGATAGTTACAATTTTTTGACAGCTCATTTTCAACGTTATTTTGACAGTTCTCTTTTTTAATAATTTTTGCTTCATTTTCACATATTTCTTTTATTCTTTTAGACAACGTGGGCAGATTTTGTGTTCGCGGTTGCTCTTGAGAATTTCGAGCAAATATTCGGTACAGCGCCGCTCGAGAGTTATCCAGCATTACGTGGGTTGAAGCAACGAGTTCATGAGATCCCAGCGATCGTCGAGTGGCTCGCAAAACGGCCACAAACCGAATTCTAAAATAGAGACCGACCGATGATCGAAGATTGAAAAAAAAAAAAATTGAGCTCGATATCGATGAAGATTTTTGGAGATGGAATCGAATTTATAAATTATTCGAATTTATTGAAAATTTGATTCTATCAGATTTGGTAAATCGATTAATCGTTAAGTAATTAAAATTGATAAAATTAAACATTTGAAAATCCAAAAAAGGCTTAAAAATAAAACGAGAGAGAAAAAATCTCTTAAGGGAGTGAGTTTGAAAACTTTGAGCCAAAGAAAACATTCGGAAAATTTAACACAGACCGTATAAATATCACGATCGTACGAACGCAATTAAATCGGTGCATATCTACGCGTACCTAAAAAAATTAAAACGATCCTTTTGCCTGAGATCCAAAATTCTCAAAAAGTGGCGCTCACAAAGTCACGAAAACCAAAAGAAAATAATACGTAAACCATAAATCTAGGAAAAGTGAAGAAAAATTACAGAAGAAGATAATCATGTGGCTCGACGTCGTTTGGAACGCGACTGAAAAAAAAAATATATATATATATATAGCGAAAAGAAGCAAAAGTAAAAAAAAAACTTATGATAAAGGCTCAGTAAAACGAAAAAGTGAATTCGAAAATTGTCACATCACGAGCTTTATTGCCGAATGGTAAAAATAAATATATTACTATACCGTGGAGAATGTTAATTCTTCATCGAAAATAACAAAAAATTTATATTTCTGATAAAAAAAAAAACTTTCTTCAATTGCATTTAAATTTGATAATTTTTTCATTCATATTCTTGCACACTTTTTTCACACGTTTGCAAATTGTAACGAATTTTTTTTTCCAATGTACTTTACCGATGACTCGTAAAGTTGAATGGAAAAAGAAAAAAAAAAAATTATTCCGACAACTATCTTAATTACAAGACAAAAATTATGGTATTTCAGTGTCAATTGTTCTGCAGTCAATTTTGCGATAGCAAAAACAAACAAATATGATCGATAATGACGTTTATTTGAGAAAGCATTTTATTTAACGAATGCCCTAAAGCATATTTTGTAAAAAATCGTTTAAAAATATTCAATAATTCATCAACAAAGTAATCTCGAAAAATGCACGAACAGGCTGTTCAAAAATAGTTCAACAAAATTCAAATTTTTTGAAACCGAACCACTGTTAATTCTGTGCCCTCGTTACGTAAAGCTTCTACTCCGACATAATTTTACGTTTCAAATAAGAAAATAATGATATTCGTGACAAGAATGAAAAGAAATTTTTAAAACGATAAGAAAAAAGTATGGAAAAGAGCGATGACAAAAACGATTTTTTGGCCAAACTGTTCAAATAAGAAAATAATGATTTCGTGATAACAGAGAAAAGAAATCTTTAGAACGATAAGAAAAAAGTATCAAAAAGAGCGATCACAAAAACGATTTTTCGGCCAAACTGTATTGAGGCTTTCGAGAGTTATTGGTGAAGTAAATTTTAGTAATAAATTCATTTTTTCTGACAATGACATTGAGACAAAAGGTACAATTTGTTTTTCGTGCAAAAAAAATTGGTGAGACGATGATGTAGAGAAGAGAAAACTATACGAATACTTTATAGGTGTTATCGGTGTTAAAGCATTTAAATGTAAAAATTCAAAGAAGGAAAAAGAAGAATCTCACGGTTCGATTCGATCGCAAAATAAGTAAAGGCAACAATTAAAGGGATAAAAAGAAAATGAGATAATTTAATCAATATGCATTTGTGATCACTGAAATTGTAGACCCGACGAGAACGACGACGAAAACGATATATATATATAAAATATATCATTGTTATGACGTATTGCAAGACTGGCGTTACGATTAATTAAGTGGGGAACGTCATGTAAACGTACGTTTTTTCAACATTTTTTTTATAAAAAAATGAAATAGTTTATTGAATTAACATAAAGCGTATCTCAAAATATACGATGTAAGGTATATTGACAAATTTTTTTAGACTAAAATATTTCAAAATGGCGGCGCCACAGCTGCTGGAAGCAGATTTGCGCCGTGCAGCCTACAGGTCTCAAATCTCAACTAAAATAAAAAAATCAAATTTTTCTTGTTAAAATACATCAATTGGCTTTGCATGACGGAGAAAAAAAATTTAGGACTATTTACAAAAAATACAAAAATAAGTGATTTTTTTTCAAAATGGTTCTAAATTTTTTATTTTTTTTTCTCTTCGTCGTGCAAAGCGTATTGATGTATTTTAACAACAAAAAATTGATTTTTTAATTTTAGTTGAGATTTGAGGCCTGTGGACTGCACGACGCAAATCTGCTTTCAGCAGCTGTGGCGCCGCCATTTTGAAATATTTTAGTCTAAAAAAATTTGTCAATATACCTTATATCGTATATTTTGAGATATGCTTTATGTTAATTCAATAAACTATTCCATTTCTTTAAAAAAAAAATGTTGAAAAAACGTACGTTTACATGACTTTCCCCCCTTAAACACCATGCATATATTACATATTTATATGCGTGTTCACAGTTCGTTATGTTTCATCGATAGAAGTAGCGAAATATCGAACGTCGTAAATAAATGTAAATTGTAACTGAATTGTGTTATGACGAACTAAAGTAAATGTTGCGAAAAATCAGAAATGAATTATTGAAAATAAAAATATATATATATATATTCATATGTATGAATATAATTTATGAAAATTCTTTTAAGTTAATATTTCCCTAAATTGAATCGAAAAACGTGTTCTAAGAAATGTATTTACAAAAACGTAATTTTGCAGACCTAAGAAGAAACAATAGAAGGTTCAAAAAAGGAAATTAGAGACTAAAATTGCACGGGTATATTAGAGATATAATTTTGTCGTGTCTAAGGTAAAGTTTTAGTTTTATTTCCTTTTTACCTTCTTTTCTCGGTTACAGCTATAACAAATCTGGGCTTCGTTCTACAACGTAATTTGCGCACTTCCGTTGAGTCTCAGTTATTTCTTCTCGAGGTACGTTGGGAGAAATAAAATAAATAAACTATTGCAAAAAACGATGTAAATATCAACTACGGATGTCTACTGCCAAGCATACTGTTCTTTTCGAGGAGTAGATTGGATCAATTTTATTTTCTTTCTTCTCTCAACCCAACAGTCGATGAAACGGATCTTGGTGCGAATTTCGTTTTTCTTGTTTGACAATACGATATAAATATTAAAACAATATTTAAAGTAAATTTGAGGCAGGATGAAAGGTTCGTGAGAATTTAAGAGTACGATCGAGTGATGCGATATAAAATGATTTTTTACTCGAGCCACAGCTTCCGAAAATTCCAACGAGAATCATGTTTTCGTCCATGAAATTTTCGGGAACGCTTTTTTTGGGCCTTCCAAACGCTATTTAACTTTACCGACTTTTTCGTTTCTAGTCTTTCAATGAAAAATACGCACAGCCTCGACGAATGATTCTTTCAGCGAAATACGATATTATCACATGATTTTCTTCCCGACCGTTTAGTTTTTCAACAAATTTGGCATCTTTTGTTTGTTGAATTTTTGCTTCTCGCGGAATAATCATTCGCTTGGCTTTCGCGCTTTATTCAATAACTCGCGCGCATCCTCGGTTAGAAAATCTTCTCGTTGCCTCACAACCCTTCGCGAAGACATCAATTTCTTACACAAAGTAACGGTCTTCTTACATTTATTTACAATCTTCAGCAACTAAGAGTAAAAGCGAAAAAAACGGGATAGCAAATATCGGGACTCACTGACCTTTCGAAGGTTTTTCGAGTCCGAGACTCGTTACCTCGTGTCAATACTTCTGGAGACCAAAAAATTTTGGAATAAAAATAGAAAAATGGAGTATTTTTTTTTGTTGGGTGGATTAGAATCATTTTCGAATATCGAGAGAATATTACGAATCGAAATTGAAAACGACTTCGATCGCAGAGTCGTTTGAAAACAACGTTTTTAATGAAAATTAAAATAAAAGTACGTTTTGATGAAAACGAAAGAAAAAAAAGAGCCTGAGGAACGAATCGAAACTCGATGAACATATTATAATTATAGTTTACTGTACATTCGTCCTGGAAGGGATGAGAGGCGCCTTCGAAGCAATTCGACGAGAATGTTTGCGCGTCACTTATTTGTTCTTGTTGTTTTCAGTTCAAGTATCTTTGTTATTTTTCTTTACAGGCCAGCTAAAATAATTCGAGGGTCTTCGACCGCGTCTTTGATCTTTCGCAGGAACATAACAGCCTCACGCCCATCGATCAATCGATGATCGTAAGTAAGAGCAATGTACATCATCGGGCGAATTACAACCTGAAAAATAGAAATCCTTCTGTCAATAATATCATTTCGAACGGTACGAAAAATTCGACATTTTTTTCACACCTGAAGTGGCCTTTTTAAAAAATTTGCAAACATGCCCAACGTTATTTTCAATATCTTCTGCGGACCCATGGAAAATCTTGTTGCAAATTCCATGAGCTATACAAAATTTAAAGCCCGTTATTTTGATGGTATTGAAGTTTGCATCGTTAAAGTGCGACGAAATATTTCTCGATTTATTTTCGAATCTATCATTTTTCAAGTATTCGGTATTCTTTTTTGCCTTTTTGAAGTCCAAATCTGCACGAAATTCTAATCAATATTTTTAGAAACATAAAATTCGTTGCATTTCAACGATGCAAACTTCAACATCATGTTATTTTTACAAAAGCTTCCATAAAAAAATCTAAACCAAAATTCAGTAAATTAACAATTACAATTATACACTTTTCTCTATGCTTAAATATTAAGTTTATGGATAAAAGAATAATGGGGGAAATTTCGGTTCTACATTCGAAGCAAAGTTGTGAAATGGTTTTTGTTCTTTTAGTCCTTGAAAAAATGCCCTGTCTACCTTTTTTCATGCGCAAATACAATCCAAATTTCAGAACTTAGCGGTTCGCTAAAAATCTCGAAAGATTCGGCCATCATTAAAACTTTACAAACATTCATATGCAGCAATCAAATGATCAAATAATTAGTAACAATTTACTGTAGGAAACAATAATTCAACGAATGATCGACCAATTTTTTTTCTTCGTACGACATGAATTTGATTTTATAGAATACTTTTGAATTTTTTACTCCTTTTTGGAGTTCTTCTTTTCGGCTCTTTTTAGAGGCGTTATTTAAGAAACTGTGCATTCAGTGCTTTAGAAATTCCGCATATATGATGTTGAGTCATTTTACAAAAACATGGCAAAATTCATGATTTTTTAATAATTTTTAAAAAGGTTTTAGAAAAATCTAAAAAAGAACGGAATATTCTAAAATATGCATTTAGAATAATCACCAAACTGATTTCACGTGCCAGTACAACAACTCTATTCATAATTTCTCTATTCTTAAATAACTTTATGGTAAATATTTTTATTCCAAAACATCTCTGTTCATAAATATCTCTATGTTTAAATAACTCTGTGGATAATAAACTGTATTCTTAAATAACTTTACTCTCAAATATCTCTATTCAAAAAATGTCTGTATCCCGAAAGGTCACTATGTTGAAATATCTTTATTCTAATATATCTCTATTCAAAAATGTGGTCAAAAAATCTCTCTTCAAAAATATCTCTATTCATTGACATCTCCAATTTGAAACCACTCTATTCATTAATATCTCTATGTCAAGACATCTCTCTTCATATTGAACATAGAGATATTTATAAATAGTTGTTTTAGATTGCAGATGTCAATGAATAGAGATATTTTTGAAGAGAGATTTTTTGACCACATTTATGAATACAGATGTTTTAGAATAAAGATATTTTAGCATAGTGATCTTTCGGAATACACATATTTTTTGAATAAAGATATTTGAGAATAAAGTTGTTTAAGAATACAGTTTATTACCGACAGAATTATTTAAACATAGAGATATTTATGAATAGAGATGTTTTGGAATAAAGATATTTACCATAGTTATTTAAGAATAGAGTTGTACTGCTATTTCACGTAACGAGAAACAAAATTGTCTGATTATTTGTCGGAGAATATTTTTTTTATACCATACGTAAATAACTTTTTCAAATTATTATTATTGAATGTCCGTAAAGTTTCAAAGATAGCTAAATTTTTTTAGATTTTTATCCAATTTCGAAGTTCTGGAATTCTGACACAAGTAGATTTTTGGTTGAGAAACATATGTAATTCATTCTTAAGGCAATCTGAAAGACGTTCAAAAAAATATGAAAAACGTTCGGTCGGTAAAAATCCTGTAACCAACTTTTCTCCTACGCAGATATTTTGAGCAAATAACGAGAACCACCTGCAGTTGAAAAACAAACGGAGTGGTTCTCGTTATTTGCTCGAAATATAATCCGTGTAGGAGAAAAGTTGGTTACAGGATTTTTACCGATCGAGCGTATTTCAAATTGCCTTGAACGTCTTCCACATGGCCTTAAAATGTTTCTTGCAGTGATCTGTTTCTTTTCTTATTTTCTTTGTGCTTCTTGCAGTAATTTGTTTTTTTTCTTCTTATTTTCTTTTTACTTTTTGCAGTAATTTGTTTCTTTTTTTTTTGCAGTATTTTGATTTTTTTAAATTTTCTTTGGTAGAATAAATGATAAAAGTTGGAAGAAAATATTCACCTGTCCCTTGACGGCAATTGGTCTTTCGAAAGTGCCGTGCATACCGAGAATAGCGCTCTGAGGTGGATTAATAATGGGTGTACCGAGAAGAGAACCGAAAACTCCACCGTTGCTTATCGTGAAAGTACCGCCGTCCATATCCTCAACAGATATTTTACCTTTCCTCGCTTTGTCGCCGATGGCCGCGAGGGCTATTTCAATTTCGGCGAAATTTTTGTTCTCAACGCTACGTAAAACTGGTACTACGAGACCTTTCGGTGTCGCGACGGCGACGCTTATGTCGACGTAATCTCTGTAAACTATATCGCCGCCGTCGATAACCGCATTTACCACGGGTTGATCCTTCAAGGCGTATGCACTTGCGGCTATAAAAGCGCTCATAAAGCCCAATTTCAAGCCGTATTTCTTCATGAAAGCCTCTTGATTGGTTTTACGGAATTCTATGATACGACTGGAAAAGCAAAAATATTTTAATCATCAGAATTACGTTTCTTTTTTATAGTACTCCAAAATAAATCGGATATAAATTCGATAATACGATAAATATAGCAGAAACAAGTTTTGCGATATAAAAAAATGTATCAAGAATAAATTTGACAATACAGAAAACAAATGAAAACGAATTTGAAACTATGAGTAATAAATAAGAAATAAATTAGCGTGTATAAAAAAACGCAAACCTCATGTCAAGCTCGTTGAAAGTCGTGAGCATAGCGTTGGTATTTTGGGCATCTTTCAGACGTTCCGCAATACGTAATCTCATACGGTTCATCTTCACACGTTGCTCCGTTCGCGTACCAATTATCTCACGGGTGTAATCGGTCGGAGGTAGTTGAACTTTTGCTCCTTCCAAAGACTGCAAAAAATCAAGTACAACCGATTGTAAGTACGAAACAAAATTCCTTGGAGACATAAATCTCTATATATATAAATCTGTTGACGAAAAAATGTTTGGCCGCTTTTCAGTCGAGAACCACTCAAACGATTTCGATGAATCTTTTACAGAAAGAAAGCTCATGATTCACACTAGGTTGTAGGAATGTAGGTACATTCCGATATATTGTTTTTTACGGAAATGTGAAAAAAAGTTCAAATTTTTTATTCGATGTTCAACTTTAATAACTCATCAGTAATTAAAAAATATAGATAAATAAAAAAACGAATTACTAATTTAAAGATAATTTAAAAATGAAGAGCATGAGTGGTGGCGGGGATTACAAATTTGGACAGAAAAAAAGTTACAGCTACTTTCGTGAAGTGATGAAAAATTAAAAAATTGAGCATCTTTTTTTGGAGTATTCTATTTGAAAAAAAAAAAAAACCGAAAAATTACGTTTAAAATGGAAAAAGAATGGCAAGGGGATAGGCCATTTTTTTAAATATAAAATTTCTAGGGATTTCATTTTTTTGAGTGGAACGGGGTGTGTAGTTTTTATTAGGTAAGAATCCCACACACTGGCGCAATGTGGACCTTACCCTGCGTCTCATGTAAAATTTTCCACAATCAGATTTATTTGATGTGCAGCGGGCGAAGCCCGCAGGCACATTAAATAAATCAATAGAATAACAATTGAATTACTTAACATATTCAAATGATTATTATATTTTTCACATTAATAAATGTCACGAGAATAAATAGAAAAACAATTTACTAAATGAGAATAATGAATTTGTTTTAAATGCATAAAAAGGATTTGCCTGAGCGTGTTTGATGGCAGCGACCGGCATCGAGGCAGTGGGTGCTTGAGGTGGCGGGGGTCTTGCAGCCGGTGGAGTTGGCGGAGTTGACGGAGCCGGTTTTGGGGGCGCGGCTGCAGCTGAGGCAGAAGGAGGCGATGGTGGAGGCGGCGGCGGGGGTGGTGGTGGAGCAGCAGCAGCAGCGGGTGCAGCTTTGGGTGGCACAGCGGCTGCAGCTCCCCCACTTGCTCCGATATCGATGGTACACAATTTTTGACCGGGTTTTACCGTATCTCCATCTTTAACGAACAATTCCTTTATCACACCAGGTCCGGGTGATGGTACAGGGACAGAGGTCTACAAAAAAAAGAAAATTCAATTAATTTTCTTGCTCTATTAATTTCTGTGGCATTTGGGAGAAACATATTAACTCCACGAAAAATATTTCAAGAAAAACTCGATTTCAAACTCAATAACATTGAACAAAAAAGATAATACAAATTCGCACCAAATTATTTAAGTACCTTTTAGTATTAGTGGAAATGTCATTGATAGATCAAATTGAGAAATGATCAAAATGAATCATAAAACTGGTTTCAAGAGAATAATGCAGTTTTTGGCGTTTGGTGTTTTAGATCAATATGAAAAAATATGAAAACGTACATTCTAAAAAATGAAAATTTTTAAAAATTTACATTCTGAAAAATGGAAAGAAAAATTAATTTACATTGAAAAAAAAAACAAAAATATTATAAAAAAATTTTTAATATGGACAATTAAAATTTTTTCGATATTTTGGCCACTTCGCAAAAATGGCGGTAGCAGTTTTTCTTTTTAGAGTACGGACCCCGCCAAATACCTTTTAGTATTAATGGAACTGTCATTGATAGATCAAATTGAGAAATATTCAAAATGAATCATAAAACTGGTTTCAAGAGAAAAATGCAGTTTTTGGCATTAACATGTTTCTCCCAAACGCCAGATTCAATAATTAATTATGTGTTTTTCTTTATTTCTTTGTGGTCACAAAAGTTTCGAGATAGTCGATAGTCACGCAGGGACATAATGACCCCACCAAAAAACCGAGAAATGTGAATTATACATTGAACATTTGAAAACATGAAATTACCATATTAATGTAAAAAATCTAATAATAAAATGGTAAAAAAAACCTCTCAAATGACAATTTGGAAAAATGAAACTTTCACTAAAAAAACATTGGGGTTGTTTAGGCCCTGCGTGACCAAGGAGGGTTAATATTCTATTGCACAAGTTGATTTTGTAATTTTTTATGTAATTTACTATTTGTTGATGATAATTATTTGATTCTTCTTTAAAATTAGAATACACAACCATTGTATGATCTTGAAACATGACCAATTCTGTATAAGCTTGTAAAAAACTAATTGTAGTTTCCCCTCAGGGTTTGTAACCCTGAGAGGAATCAATGAAAACAAAGTTTTCGTAAAAAAACTATTTTTTTTTGTAATTGAAAAATTTTGTTTCACTTTCTTGGAAGGATTGCATACAAATTTTTCAATGTTTTTTTCATAAAATTTGCAAATATTGCTTTTCTAGGCACAAAAGACATTTTTGCACAGAATAGCTCTAATTTTTTCGTCGTCTTTTCATAATCGTATTATCTTGTTATAATCTTTGAATTTGTGCTGTTTTATTAGAGAATTTGTATTGTTTATTCCCATGTGATTTCTTTACCTTGTCAGTTTCGATCTCGCACAAAACATCATCCTCTTTCACTTGGTCTCCAGCTTTTCTTTCCCACCTGACGTCGCCCTCGCTGATACTGTCCGCGAATGCAGGAACCACCACTTCTTTTATCTCCCCTTTGTAACGAGTTTAAAAGACCGAGACAACAACATTCCATACATTTTGTCAGATTATTATCATCGATGTTAAAAATATCGAATATAAAAATAAATGTGCTCAATTTCTTTCATTTCAAATAAGGAAAACAAAAAAGTGATCCTTTTCTTGTAAAATTTCAAGGACGTTTGAAAAAATGTAACGCTTTACAGGATTTTTTTGGATGTGCCGGAAAAGCTCATTTACACGACAGAAAACTCACACAAGGCCTGTGTCGAACGGATCTGCCGCGTCTGCAACTTCCAACAATAGGAGACCCTGCCTTTTCCCAAACTATGAAAGAACATTTTTTAATAAACATAATTTTTTATTTCCAGAAAAAATATTAATGGCAAAATTTATTTTTCAGGGTATCAGGAAATTGGATAATAAAAAATAATAATTTATTTTTCTAATCTAAAAGAAAGATGAATTATTATTATTTATTTGGCTCACAATAAATGGAAATTAATAAAATTACAATATATCTAGAATTATAAAAAGATGCATCCGATACAAAAGTTATGAAAAACGGTTAGTAAATTTTTTTTTTTTATTCTGCATTTTAAAATATAGCTTACCGAGATAAAATGGCATCTCTGCATTTTGTTTGCAGTAGAATAACACGCCCTAAAAAATGAGATGAAAAAAAATGAAATCTCTGGTATAAAATTTGAAAGAAAAATTATAGAAACTTTCACTTTTTAATAATTTTGAAAATACCTTCTTGATGAAATGTCCTGACAATCTGCGAAGAAAAACAAAAACAACTGTGAGTCATGGATTGTTGATGCCAGAAAAATTTGGAGCATATTTTTGACGCTTGAGCAAAAAATTTCAAACATAGCTAAGTTTTTTTCAATTTTTCGCAATTTTTTTTCGCGATGACATAATCAATGGAGAAAAAAAAACAAATCGAGGTTAAAAAAAAATTGTGTAGGTGGGCGAGTCAAAAATAAATTGTAATAAAATGAGAAAAGAGAAATTTTATTTGTCCTTACGAATAATCACGAGGACAATAGATTTCTCAAGAAATTGTCACAACATGAAATAAATTTAAAAGTTGGATACACAATAAAAAATAAGAGAATTAAAAAATTGATTGACAGAGCCGAGTTACGCGGGCGTTATGTGAATAAATGTGAGGAAATGACACAGATCAGTTGGTTGAGAAAATCGGGGATTATGTAACATCTTGAGAAACATAGTGAGAATTTCGAAATTTTTGCGAAAGGAAATAATGCAAGGATAAAAAGAATTTATGAGGATTTCGTAGCAGACGAGCGTAGATGAGAAAGAGGCTCGATTTTCCTTTTCGTTTTTTTTTAAACTCCTATTCTTTTTGTCGGCTGCTATGAGATCGCCGATAAAATGGGGGTTAAGATTACGAAGAATGGATATTGTTGTATTAAATAAATAGACGTTACCTTGGCTCGTGAAGCTGCTAAACGTGTCAAAGCCCGCGGAGCAATCCGCGAACAATTGGACAGCATCGCGGCCATCCTCGGGGACTAAAGTAAAACGTTTATACACTCTCGTTGAAGGATCCCCGTGATGACAGAGAGGAGGAAAAAAAACCGACACAGGCCTATATGGATGTACACGGAGATATACTGGGTGGGAAACCCGGAGATAGGAAACGAACGAATTCGTCGATCGGCGTGAAGGTGTATAGTTTACCAAAGACCCGGCGGAGCCAAATGGGAATAGCGCGCGACCAATTTTATTGTTCCTCTCACTTTCTCGTGCTGCACCTTTGCGACACAAAAACTCACGTGACCGGATAATTTTTTTTCGCTCTCGTATTTTCCCAATCACGAGATTTTTATATACTTTGTACCTCCCAGTAAAAAATTCCTATTCATTGTTTGATATTTCAACGTGGTGGCGCGCGGCAGCAGATCTCGTTTCGCACGCCGTCCAATTTGAAAAATAATAAAAGACGCGCGATATATATCGATTCATCGAACGAGGTCGATTATTATTTATCGAGAAGCAAAATGGCCGCCGCTGCTGCTTCTTCCAACAAAACCCAGTGACTTGTGATTTCTGGTTTACTGTCAAAAAAGGCTTTGCGGTAATGGTAAGTTCTCTAAACATTCCTCAATTTTTTACGTTTTTGTTTCGAATATTTTTATGCACGAACGTCAATTAAAATATCCTGTTTCTGTTTTATCCCTTATTTTCATTTATTTAATTGGAAAAGTTGCGATATTCAGGTTAGCTTTGTTGTGGTTGAAGTCGGGAAAATTTTTTAAATGTGGATATACATTTTTTGCAAATTCATTTTCATTTGAAAAAAAGTTATCAATGAACGGTTTATGAACTATTCATACAAAAGAAGAAAAATTCAACACGTGTATATTTCCCAAATTTGTTCAATGTCAATAAAATTGTTACGAATATCATTATAGATTTAATGAAAAACACAGCAAATTATTTGTGGACTAAATAAGCAAATGCATAAAAATTCACCTCGAATTGAGGCTTTCCATGTCCACTATCAGTCTATTACCAAATTGTACCATTAAATACAATTTTTTTCCTAATCATCGGAGAGTACATTTCTCTTTGTTTACAAGCTCAATTCCTTTGATCTCCAAAATATTTTGTATATAATTATATTATTTATTTATTGACAATTGAGTTGCAACACCAATGCCTTGAGTGAATCACCTTATTCCTTTCTAGATTTTTTGCTGTCTGCAAAAATTTGCTGGTATTGGAACAAGATATTCGGAAGGATACTAATTGTTCTATTAATTCATTGACGCGTACCCACTAAAAACTTGATAAGTTTCAATTAAAATATCAGAGTTAAGCCAATTCCATTTTCAAAGCCCACAAAACTCCTCCTTGAAAACCTGATATAAATTTTGGTATTTCCATTTGCTACTCAGTTCTGATTACGTAAAATTTTTGAATATTTAGGTTTTTGAAAATAAAATCTGAAGGGATCAGGGCAAAGAACAATTTTTTTTTACTTCTAAGGTGCTGCTATTTGTTTTTAAATTGTAAAATCGGAATGAGCAGAAGAACATTTTTGTTCTTTTGTGATCGGTTTTTTACCGAATGTTCGAAGCCATCATTTACCAACCAATCATTGAGTTAATGTTGAAAAAGTACCATATAAAATGGTTATTTTGAAGTTTCCTCTCGAAATTTCGAAATTAAAAAAAAGATTAATGTTTACGGTGTTTTAGATCAAAATGAAAAATATTAAAACATACACTCTAAAAAACTGAAGATTTTTTAAAATTTACATTCTGAAAAATGGAAAGAAAAATTAATTTACATAAAAAAAAAACAAAAATATTTTTAAAATGTTTAAATTTTTAAAATTGAAAAGAAAACTGATCATTTTTTATTCAAGTCTATTTTTTGGGAGGAAATCAAACAGAAAACTGCAAAGACATAAATGCGTTTGGGAAAATTGAGGGAAACTTTTAAAAACAATCGGCTTTAAGCAATCTTTGAAATCAGCTAATCATGGTGAAACGCGTAACTCCCGTCTTTTTATCTACACAAGTAGTCGGAAGTTTAAAATTCTCCAAAAACCAATAAATGAAGAAAAATGGACAAACTAAACGCTATTTTGAAGGAAATTCGAAAACAATTATTATATGTACTCTTGGCGGGGTCCGAACTCTAAAAAGAAAAAATTTTAGCCACTTTGCAAAAATAGTAGTAGCAGTTTTTCTTTTTATAGTTCGGACCCTACCAAGAGTACATATAATAATTGTTTTCGAATTTCCTTCAAAATAGCGTTTAGTTTGTCCATTTTTCTTCATTTTTTTTCGATTTTTCATCATTTTTGGAGAATTTGAAACTTCCTACTGCCTGTGCAGACAAAAAGACGGGAGTTACGCGTTTCACCACGATTAGCTGATTTCAAAGATTGTTTACAGCCGATTGTTTTTAAAAGTTTCCTTCAATTTTCCCAAACGCATTTATGCCTTTGCAGTTTTCTGTTTGATTTCCTTCCGAAAATTAGACTTGAATAAAAAATAATTGATGTTTTTTATTCCAGGGTCAGAATCAATCAGGGGCGGGTGGAACAGGGGGTGACAAGAAAGATGACAAAGACAAGAAGAAGAAATACGAACCTCCAATTCCAACGAGAGTGGGTAAGAAGAAGCGACGCATAAAGGGACCGGATGTGGCACTCAAGCTGCCTCAAGTAACGCCGCATACGAGATGTAGGCTAAAACTTTTGAAGCTCGAGAGGATAAAGGATTATCTCCTGATGGAGGAAGAATTCATAAGGAATCAGGAGAGACTAAAACCTCAGGAGGAAAAGAACGAAGAGGAAAGATCGAAGGTTGATGACCTTCGAGGAACCCCTATGTCAGTCGGAACTTTAGAAGAAATAATCGACGACAATCATGCTATAGTTTCAACTTCTGTAGGCTCCGAACACTATGTCTCAATTTTGTCGTTCGTCGACAAGGATCAACTCGAGCCTGGCTGTTCCGTCCTTCTCAACCACAAAGTACACGCCGTTGTCGGTGTTCTCGGCGATGATACTGATCCCATGGTCACTGTGATGAAATTGGAAAAAGCACCTCAGGAAACTTATGCTGATATCGGTGGTACTTACCCATTTTTCTTCATTTGAAACTCAATTGCTTTTAATTTATCCCGATTGGTTTTTTTTTTTTTTTTTTTACACTTTTAAGCTACAAAATGTTCTGCAACTTTTGTTCATTTTTATAAGGAAGCCACAAATTTTCTGCAAGAAAATGTTTAATATTTTTGAAATCACGATATTCAACGTCGGAAACTTTTGCCTTTTTTTTTCTTAAATATTCAATTCTTTTTGCTCTTTCGCACATTTAAGTTGTTGAATGTAGTTTCTCATTTTTTAATTATGACAAAACATTTTTCCGGATTTTTTCTATAAACGTTTGACGTAATTTCAAGAAAATTGTATTTTATTTTGGAGACTAAGGGCAGCACGAAAGAATTGATTGAAAAAAAAATAATAATTGTCGCTGTAATTTAATTTTTATTTTTATTTGGGTTATTAATTTTTCACTTCGTTTTCAAATGTTCATGATAGGTCTTGACACGCAAATTCAAGAAATCAAAGAGTCTGTAGAACTGCCACTAACCCATCCGGAATACTACGAGGAAATGGGCATAAAGCCACCAAAAGGGGTTATACTTTATGGTCCACCTGGTACAGGAAAAACACTGTTGGCAAAAGCTGTCGCGAATCAAACGTCCGCGACGTTTTTGCGAGTCGTCGGTTCGGAGCTTATCCAAAAATATTTGGGTGATGGGCCTAAACTCGTTCGCGAATTGTTCCGAGTTGCTGAAGAACATGCACCTTCGATCGTTTTCATTGACGAGATCGATGCCGTTGGCACGAAACGTTACGATAGCAATAGCGGAGGAGAACGTGAAATTCAGAGAACCATGTTGGAATTACTTAATCAACTCGATGGTATGAAAGTAGAAAAAAACGATTTTTCGGATCTCCAACAATCTTTCTTAATTTTTTCGAAAAATTATTAAATTAATGTATTTGTTCTTATTTTTTAATTGTCAAAATATTGATAAGAAAATGTTGAAAAAAAGACAGTTTTTCGAATTTTATTTCCTAAATTATTTTATAATTCATTATTTAAATGGATTATTTATTTTCAAGATTAATTAGAAAAATAATCTGATGATTATCACTGAAAATTCTTGTCCTTACTGCTTGAATAGAATTTTATTTATTTATATTTAACATGCGGTTTCGGGATTCAGGTTTCGACAGTCGTGGTGATGTTAAAGTCGTAATGGCAACAAACAGAATCGAAACTTTGGATCCAGCATTAATCAGACCCGGTCGAATCGATCGTAAAATCGAATTTCCGCTGCCGGACGAGAAATCGAAGAGACGTATATTCAGCATTCACACAAGCAGAATGACACTCGCGCCTGATGTCAATCTCGCGGAGCTTATTATGGCTAAAGACGATTTGTCAGGCGCTGACATCAAGGTAAAGTAACATTTAATAAGACTAATTTCGAAATATTCCAAGATCAATAAATCACGGAAAAAAATTCTGATCGCGAAGAAATCCAGAAATATATTTTGATCTTGCATGTAAATTTCTAGAAAAAAAATTGTATTCGAACAAAATCTTTGGGACTTGACGAACATCGATTTTTAATAATATAAAGAAAAATGCCAAATAATGTTAAATTTAAATGAAAGAATTTATTTTAGTGACGAACAAAAAGTTGTCTGATCAGAAGTTGAAGAATTTTTTCTTGCAACAATTAGTTAATAATTTTTTGACGTTATTAGTATTTTCCCAGATTTCCAACTCGCTCAGGACTAAAATTCTAATCGAATTAAATGTTTAACTGTACATAAGTGTAAGATTTAGTTTATAAAAAGTATTGGATAAAATATAAGATTTATTACAGGCGATTTGTACTGAAGCGGGATTGATGGCCCTTCGCGAGAGAAGAATGAAAGTGACGAGCGAGGATTTCAAAAAATCGAAGGAAAGCGTACTGTACCGCAAAAAAGAAGGATCTCCCGAAGGATTGTACTTGTAAGAAAATTCTTGCAAATTTTTCTCGCAGGTCAGATTTCCTTTTGTATCGCAAATGTATTCGTTAAATATATAAATAAAAATAAATAAATCACCTTGTCGAAAAATCCGATGATTTTTATGTCCAAATTTATTTCGACTGAACTATGTCATAAAATATAAAAAAATTTTAAAAATATGTACAATATTAATAATTATGAGTCGTTCAATTTTTCGGCTAAGCAACATTTATTCCCTTTTCTTTCATAAAGGGCTCGAAATACTCTCGCAAAATTTTTAACGTCGATTCCACGTGTTTTCGATGATCAGCGATTATTTCTGTGGATGATGAATTCTCATCGTTTAATCCTCCTTCCTTCGATTCCAAAATACAAATGTGGCACGCTCCTCTTCTCGTTTTTTCAAGTATTTCTACTATTTCATCTGGATGTGCGTGATCTTTGAAATATATTGCTGACAGGCCTTTGTACTTTCCCAACTCAAAAGCAGCTTTGAAACCATCCTCGTAACCTCGATCAAAATCCTCTTGGAGAACTGCTTGTGAACCTTCTTCGATTCCTTCACGATATCCGGCCTAAAAAAATTAAAATTGGGGATACAATTTGTACACGTCCTTTCAGCCAACAATTTTATTCGATCAGAATTTCAAATTTTCGAAATTTGAGTACTGGTTTTTCATTTTTGGAAATATTTAAAAAAATCCTTTTCTTTGAAATATTTTTTTATTGCAAAGAAAAAAAAATTCTTGTCATGCTTGAAAAGCCCTTCCAATGAATCAGAATTGCAAATTGTTAAAATGTTTAGAAAAAAATTCATTAGATTTGAAAAGGTCGAAAAAAGATTGAATTTGGAAAATTCTAGAGGAGCAATTTCCAAAAAGAAAAACTCCGATATTATTGATTAAAAAATAATTACTTTAGAAGCAGCATCGATCACGCGAGTCCACGATTTTTGAGCTATTATCAATGAATCTTCAGAATCGCTTTTATCTTCCATTTTCATTCACATAAGTTTCGTCCAACACAAAATGGTGTTGGCGATTACCATTATTTTATTTCCAATTTACGAAGTGTTGAGAGAAGCTAAAAAAAAAGCATGAATTCATGAAAATAACAATGATTCATGAAAAAAAAAGTTTTCAACTTTTCAAGCAATATTCGTAATATTACGAATATTATGAAAGAATACAAATTTCTCATTTTTTTCCTATATATACCCATAATATTATATCTATATAATGCCGAATCGTACGTTTTGCTATCTGGGTATGTACAGTGAAAATTAATGTTTCGAAAAAACAGACTTCGATATTTTTTTCAAGTTAAATTCAAAAGCTTCATGAATTTGAGCCTCGAGATTTTTCATCAATAACTAAATAATTCCTTAGCACCTGGAATAAACATTTGCTCAAACAACTTTAATCGACATTTGCTAAATAAGCTATATAGGACCAAAATTAGAATTTTCATCCCATGTTTTCCAAAATTCTTTCGTCAATCAAAGTTGTCATAAAAAATGTTGGGATTCTCATAAAAATTGTGCACACAAAAACAATAAAAAATGCAGCAATAATATGTAAAAAAAGATAATGATGTGCATATAAAGAAAATATTTTTAACCGACCGTCAAAAAAAGCCTAACCTCTAAATAAGACCCGAGTTTACAAAACTGATCGAGCACAGTGTTGATCGTTTTCCAAAGAATACTCCAAGAAAATGGATGGAAATTCAGAATCGGTGGATGATCCAGAGCCGACGGGTTCGAAAGAGCCCGATGATCTCGGAGCTCTCGAACAGAGGTGAGATTATTTACTGTCTGTATTTTGCTCGAACTCACGAGGATACCGCAAGATTTTGAGGTTATATCTTGGCTCAGATTAATTTGCAAAAAATACCGAAAAAAATTTATTTTGTACATAAAATGACACGATGAAACGATAATGAATCTTGGATATAAAAAATTTACAAATCGTAAACAACACGATGGAATTTTATTGCATTTCGTACAAAAAAATTAACAAATCATAAACCAGACAATAAAATTGTAATCGATTTCGTCCTAAAAAAATGTGACATTCGTAAATGACAATGAAATTATAATAAATATTGTACAAAAAAAATGTATAAATTCTATATTCGCAGAATGATTGCACTGGCTAAAACAAAACCAAAAGGTATTTCCGATAAGGACATATCGGTAGAGATGCCTGATTTGGAACCATTGCAAAAAGCTCAAATAGTAAACAAGCTTTTGTCTCGGGGCTACATCGATTTATTCAAGCAAGGAGGATCGTTGCTTTATCGATTGAAAGATCCTAACAAAGGAAAAGCTGTAAAGGAAGCGGACAACGAGGAAAAAATAGTTTATTCGATAATAGAGGATGCTGGCAACAAGGGAATATGGATACGAGATATACGTTTCAAGTCCAATCTTATGCTGACGCAATTGAATAAAATATTGAAAAATTTGGAGACTAAAAAACTCATCAAAGCCGTTAAATCCGTAGCGGCAAGCAAAAAGAAAGTTTACATGCTTTACAATCTCGAGCCTGACAGAACTATCACTGGTGGTGCTTGGTATCAGGACCAAGACTTCGAAGCTGAATTCGTCGATGTTCTTAATCAACAATGCTTCAGGTTTCTTGATCAAAAACGCAAAGACAATAAAGATTGCAGACTCGGCCCAATAGACGCAAGAAACTCCACTTTTGCATCTTCCAAAGAAGTTTGGAAATTTATTTCTGATCTCGGTATTAGTAAGGTATACTTTTCCATTGGTAGAATTTTCTCAATATCTAAAGTATTGGGTTGGCAACTAAGTTCTGACTTCAGATACACAGATATATTTATAATTTTGTTCTTTATTTAAACATGTCAATCTACAATATAATCACCAGCTGTATCTATAACTTGTGTCTATCTAATGGGCAACGATTGAATGCCGGGCTCGGAAAACTTAGTGGATTACTGCTCGAAAAATTCCGAGATTGCGTTTTCGACATAGTCGAAGTCTCTGAAGCATTGATCACGCAGGAAAGTTTTAAAGCTTTGGAACAGGTGATAATTCGAAGGTGCCAAGTCCGAGGAATACGGCGGATGTGGAACCGTGGTCCAACCAAACTCTTCCAATAGCTGGCGAGTGATTGAAGTAACGTGGGGCCGAGCGTTATCGTGCAATAAGTGCACCTTTGTCATTCTTCTCCTCTTTGCTCACATTGCAGCAGCCAATTTGCGAAACTGCTCGACATATACGTTGGCGGTCACCGTCTGTTGTCCAAGGAGTGATTCGTAATATATCATTCCGCGTGCATCTCATCAGCAACACAGCAAAACCTTTCGTCCGTGGGTCTCTGGTTTGGGCTGAGCTGGCGGTTCTATTTCGCGCGGCAGCCAATAGGCCTTCCGTTCATTGTTTTCGTAGAGGATGTAACTCTCGTCTCCAGTCACTAAACTGCCAAGAAATTCCTTGCGATTCGGCTGCAGGAGCAACGGCTGACAGATGGACACTCGGGCAGCCCGATTGGCATCGCTCAACTAAGGAGGTGTCCATCTCACCGATAGCCGAGTATATGCAGCCGGTTCTCGATCGCTGTATGACTATAGCCGAGTGCCTGCACCAATTGTCGTGTGGTAGCATTTGGGTGCTTCTTCAGCTCTTTTGATATGGCGTCGTTTTCCAATTCAATACGTCGACCAGAGCGCTCTCAATCTTCCAGGCTCGTATTTCCGGAAGCGAAGCGATGGAAGCGGAGGCTCACTGTCGATTGTGTTACGGTGACCTCTCCGAGAGCAACGTTGATATTGGTGGTTGCCTGCCTCGTACTGGTGCCATACTGAAACTCGTAATATATTACACCTCGAATAGCGCGCTCGTCCATGTCGAGAATTAGACTCCCGCAAACGTCCGCAGCCGGGTTTTATACCCACCGTGCGAAAGCTTCTAGGACATTCTAGCAGTTACGAGTTGTGGAAACTTTCTAGAATGTTCTAGAATAAAAAAGGGAGTTTAAAAAAAAAGTGAGTCAATACTTAGTTGCCAACCCAATACTTTTTTTTCAATTGGAAGAAAAAAAATTAGAGGTCGAATTTTTGAATAATATTGTAGAATATTTTAGAAGTAAAATTATCCCAAGAGCTGAAATACTTTTCGTCGATTTGAAAAAAATTAAGACTCCACAAAACTAAAAAGATTTCTTGATTGCCTCGCCAAAGCGTTTTATTATAATTTTTTTTTCAAATTCAATGGATATATTAAGGATACTATTAAGCGAGATTGCACCAAATTTAAGAAAACTCTACCGTTCCAGATTCAAGATATTTCTTTTCAAAGGTTCCACAGTTTTATATGCGTTTCTTATGGAAAGCATTTGAAAATTGTACATTTCTCACAATAACTTTGACACTTTTCTCCAGATTCTTTCTAGCAAAATCTAAATTATGATTTCTAGCAAAATCTACATTATACATTTGTCAAATTTTGTCAAAAAAAAACTAAGATTTTGACTGTTTATTCTTGGAAATATTAAACGTATTAAACTTGAGGAGCGTTGCCATGACTGACACTTTATATAAGGCATCTTTTCCATTACCTTATAAATTTTTACAGTTCTATAAGATATAACGAATAACCCTATTATATCATTCGTCAAATTATATCCAAGCTGTCATACGTTGATCGAAAAGTTGAGTTTTGAACATGACTACGTTTTAAATTCGATTTTCTTAAAAAAAAAATTGTCCACCTTACTTTTTCGAAAGGTTTTTCCAATTTTTATCTATCGCATGCTTGTTTTCCGATATTTTATCGTAATTTTATTGATCGCAGGTGAAATTATCAGTGGAAGATCTTGAAATGATTTTGAATACCCTCGTTTACGATGGAAAAGCCGAAAGAATACTTTCGTCGGATGGCAATAATTTATACAGAGCTGTACAACCTCTCTTGAGCCCGCCAGGGCTTATAAAAACTCCTTGTGGCGTTTGCCCGGTAAGAATTGTTTTTTTTTGTCTTAAGGCGATCTATCAGTCTCTCGCGTTATGTGCGAGTGCCAGAGAAATAACTAAGCTAAAAAAAACTGTTTTTTTTTTTTTTACTCAGTCGCTTGATGTTTCGGAATAAAGAAAAGATGCACCATATTTTCTGATGAAATCGTAACAATGAATAACTTTTATTTTTCTCGAAAAATCAACTGTGGCGAAGAAATTTCAACTGTTCATGCGCAGCTAAATTTTTACCGACTGAACGACTGTTAGATCACCTTAATTCGTATCGTCAATACAATTTCCTTAACACCTTAATTTGCAACTCTTTTTTCGATTTTCAGGTGAGGAAAAACTGTTGCGACGTCGGAGATGTGACACCAATTAAATGCCAATACGTGACGGAATGGCTAGATTTGTAATTTTTTTTTAAATAGCTTGAGAACCAATTTTTTAGACTCCGTGATAAACATCGAATTAAAAAATGTCTACGAAAATGATTTGCCAACTTTTACTTTATATTTAAATAATTTTAATTGATTGTTCATTAATTATCGTATTATTATGATATTTTTTCGATTTATCCAGAAATGCTGAAAAAACGTTATTTGTGCTGTAATCTCTACATGATTTTTTTTTTTTTTCGAATTTATCGCGATAGTGTTCATGATTTTTCGCCACTATTCAGGTAAAGCAGCAGAGTTTTTCCTGTTGAGGCAAGCTTTAAAAAGAATAAATATATCGAATGAAAATCGGTCCAAAATTCGATAAAAATTCCCGCTTATTTTCCGAATCGCAAAAATAAAACAAGCCGATTCCCGCCAAATCGAAGACTTCTCCAATTGGTCGAGCAATTTTTGTTTACCAACTTGAAGAATTTTCCAAAATGTCGCTCGCCACCTGTCGCTAAAAACCGCAAATGAAATACTGCGAAATGTTATTAATTTATTGAAATAATAACAAATTTTAATTTTAATGAATAAAAAATTATCATCTGTGAAATAATCATCCCACGATAATTGAGCTTTATTAAAATTCGCCAAGCGTTACGCATCTGTGGCGGCAAAGTCAAATTCCGGAAAGTTGGTACTATTGGATGAGGGCGAGATCGGGGACCAATGAGAACCGAGTTTTTCATTTTTTTGCGGTATAATCGGGCTGCGATAGGTTAAAAGAAAGAGTCTGTCGCATGCGAGTCAGTTCACGACGCACGGTCATCATCGGTGTGAATCGTTGGTACAACTATATCTGTATATGCGTGTACATTGCGCGTTTGGCAAAACGGGAACGTTCTTCGGCGAGAGAGCAAAGAAAAAAAAGGCATTCACTGTCATACTAAAACGCGATATAACAACGGCGTTTTTTTTTCATTGATTCACGATGCTGCCAAAATCGCGTGAAGCGCGATCGATCGATTAATCCTAAAATTGCGTTTAATTATTCGGGGGCGGGGGGGAAGGGGGATCGAAAAATATCGTGTGCGCGGTTTGGGAAGATTTTTTCTACACTTTCTCGTTTGTAATTCGACAGCGAACGCGGGTATTGTTCTATTGCGTATGTTTTTTGAGTGGTGAGTTAGGTGGTCCGCGCTTTTCCGGAAAGAACGTAAGTGCACGTCGTGTCGGCGTGCTTCTTGCCAATCTTCACAATTAATTTCCTTTCGATAGTGTGAAAAAGAATAAGAAAGAAAAAATAAGTCTTCCAACAAACTCTCTCTGCTCGTAATTCCGGACGTGAGGAATTGACGCAGAGATAATAAAACAGTGACGCTCTAAAATGCCGTTTTTGAGAAAAAAACCGTTTCAACGGCTTCACGTTTCCTCCGATTATAAGGACGATGACGAGGTCTTTCATTGCGAGGTTACGAACGAAGTCTTCAAAGATTACAAGTAAGTCTGTCTCTCTTTCGGGTATGACAGCCCTTCCGGATTGTTAAAAAAGACAGTAGCATTTTGTGCAACGATAGTTTCGTGATATTTGGCCCTTCCGATCGTTACTCCTTCATTCCTTATCTAATTACTCGAGAAATATCTTCGATTTGACACTTTTTTTTCTTCAACCGCGTTCTATCGATAATTTTTTTTGCTCTTACCAGATCGCGCATTGCACGCGGCAATGAACTTTACCAACGAATCTCGCGTTACACCGTTTCGACTTTTTTACTACACAAAGCGAAAATGGAATTCTGCTCCATTGAACTAAAAACTCGATTTTTTTTGTTTTTTTCAAACATACTTTTCATCTAGGTTTTTTGTACCTTTTCTATATCTATTGAATGAAAAATAATTGTTAAAAATCAAAGAAGGGATGGCAGGTAGCGGGAAAATAACTAAAAATAGGCTAGACATTTTTAAATAAACCCCCAGAGAATTCACTAAATTTCGTAAAATATAATTTTTTTCAATTTTTATTCATTAAACGTGATATGATTTCATTTTGGTGAAAAAATTATCAATACTTCCCCGATAGCCAAGTGACCGTACGGTACTAGTATGATCAGAGTACGCTGTACTATTGCGTGCTAATATTATATCTGTATTATGCCAAATCGTAGGTTTTGCTATCTGGGTTATTATTGAAAATATCTACAATAGTTTTATAATTATTTTTTGTGTAATTAGCAATATAATTAAGCACAATGCATTCAGGAATATTAGTTCATAAATTTTTTATGTATTCTGCAAAAACAGTATTGAAGTTTGCATCGTTGTAGCACAACAAAAAATATATGTATCCTTGATTATTTTTTTAATTATTGAAATTATCGCAATTATTTTTTGTACATTTAGTTTTCAGGCCCTAAATGGAGATTATTGAAATCAGTGATTGTAATAAATGAGGAATTTTGTTGCATTTTAACAATCTAAACTTCAACGTCGTTCTAAAAAATAAAATATATTTTTTTTTTTCCGATTTAATTGAAAACCAGAATATATCTTGAGGCGCTCTATCGGCTGCGTGAGTACGAGAGAGACAGCTGAAAAGCATATCCACATTTTTCTCAAAGACGCTTGATATTTTGAGACAAAGAAAAGTTACATCTTATTCTTTGATGAAAGGAGAACAATGCATAAATTTTGATTTTCTCAAAAACTTAACTATGCTAGAGAAAAATGTGCAGCAGGTTTTTTTACCAACTGAACGACTGATAGATCACCTTAAGGTCCTTTTTGGTGCATGTAATGGTTCAGCAAAGCTTGTTACCAATTTGTTGTTGTGTTTTTATTCCACAATTCCTTAAGGCGCTCTATCAGTTGCGTGAGTGCGAGAGAGATAACTAAAAAGTAGATACATGTTTGTCCCGGAGACGCTTAACATTTCGAGAAAAGCGAAAGTTACACTTTGTTCCCCGATAAAAGGAGAACAACGTGTAACTTTTTTCTTTCTTGAAGTATCAAGCCGCTCCAAAAAAAACGTGCAGGAGGATTTTTATCAACTGTACGACTGATTAACGATATTTCGTTTTGCCTTGTTTCAGTGAATTTTGTGAAAGAATTATTCTATGCAATTCAACTATATGGTCATGCAGCATCACGGGCAAAATCAACATGACCTTCGAGGAGGCTCTAGTATGCGAGGAAAATGCAAAAAAGAGTCTCAAAGAATTTCCTATGGAGGTAAAAAAGTTCAATAGAATTACCGTAATTTTATTTCTAATGTTAGATATATTATTTACATTTTTATCACCACATTTTATTTTGAAAAAACTGAAAATTCGAGATTAATCATTTTTTAGTGGAAATATTGTTTTTTTTTCTTCATTTTTCTCTTTACGATTTTTTTGTTTGAACATGTTCTTATTTGATTTCTCATATGTGAATATTTTTCACAATTCTAACATTTTCAAAGCAAGTGCTATATTTCTTGGACCCTGATTGTACAAAAAGTTTTTGAAAAGTATAATGACAAGCTTTAATGTGAGTAATCATTTTTCAGTTGAGAATTCCGATATTGTACCTGGCGAATCGAACGTGCAGAACTTCCTTCAATGAAATGATAGAAGATGTTTACCAATTTGCGAGAGATCGTTATTTCGTTGGAGAAATGGTGGAGGCAAGTTTCACGGAGGATTCCTGGTGCGAGTGCCACGTTCTGCAGGTCATTGAACCAACGGAGGCTCAAATTGAGGCATATGTTCCAGAAGCCAATAGGTAAAAAGTGCAATGATGAAATTAATTTGAATATTCAAATGTTTCTCGTCCCATCTTCGGTGTTAAATTTGACGAATTTTCTTACAGAAATCCACAGGACAGACATTACCATCCACCAGCTAAACTATTCAGATACGAAGTCGAACAATTGGATTGTGGAGATTCTGATGTTAGCCAATTGATGATCGTCGAGGCGGCCCAAGTTAGAAGAAGAAAACAACAGTACAGCAGAGAACGAAACAAGATTTTTCTCCGACTTCTTTGTGAACTCAACAGCAATGGCAATTGGGTCATAAAAGTAAGCAATTCTAAATTTTTGCAACAAATTTGGCAATCGTAGCTTTACTAAAGTCTGCGGGAATTCGCACAAAATCACTTCGATTGATATACATCAAAGAATTTAGGAAATATCTGTATTATCCATTTTTTTCATTCAATTTTTGATCCACGCAGCTTATTACCAAAAACTTAAATTCATCATAAGAATCATATAATTCTAAATACAAATTTATTCACTGTACAGTATAAATTTCAAATATTCCGAATATTATCTAATCGATAGGCGGTAATTATTAAATAGTTAAAGGATTCCAAAAATTTTAACGTGAATTTGTATTTCATTGTAATTTTATAACCATCGTCGGGAAAGAGAATTTAATTTTTCAAGTTTATTGTTGAAGGCAGATCGGTTTTTACATTCATTTATTTATTAATCGTGATTCCGTTGTTTAGGAGAGCGTTCAACAAAAATACGGCATAGCGAAAGTCCGTTTCGATACAATATTTGCCGGACCATTACCGGACTTTACTCCACAACCGAAAAAAATAATTAAGCAGAAGCAAGAGACATTGGACAAGTTTCTCACGTCGGATACAACAAAACATAGACAATTTGAGAAACCTGATCCGCTTCATAAACACAACGAGGGTACAATCGTTGTGAAAAAATTTCGTAAACCCAGGTAAAAATTAAAAGAAAAAGTTTGTTAAGCTGAAATTCTCGATATGGCGCTAATTTATTCCCGTCAAATTATCCAGCGACATTAAAACCGTACGTTATTCGTTTTTTTTTTGTTTTTTTGTTTTTTGAATATTCCAATGTGAAAATTATGAAAAAATGTAATTTTACTATTATAAAGCAGAATATTTGTCTGTGTGACTGGTTATTTGTTTGCTTTTGTTATTAAAGTTTGTTCGTCTATTGATTGAATAATTTTGAATAATTTTTGTTTGTATCACGTATGTTTGAAAAATATAGCGACGTTCTTAACTGGGATGAAATAGCAACCAGTCGAAATGTTCCCAATGTAAAAGCGATGGAAATTGAATAATTTTGTATTTTTGTGCAGAATGAACGGTAAATTCAAAGAAGACTTGAAAGCTCGTGCTTTGGAAAACAAAGCGAAGAGGCAAGAGGAACGTAACGAGAATCGGGAGCGAAAGAAAGAGGAGAAGCAAAAGCTCGCTGCTTTAGCGGCTTACGTTCGTGAATGGAACAAACCTCGTGAGGATCTCGAGTGCGAAGATTTGAGACCGTTGCACGAGTCCACAGCGATCAAATGTGCCGTGCCGAATGAGAGTTTCGGTGATTTTGCTATGATACTCGAATTTTTACAATTCTTTAAAGAGGAATTGGAAGTCTCGACGTATTTTCCGAATGGCTTCAATTTGGATATTCTGGAAAGAGCTATGATCGTCAAAGAGACTTCAGGATCATGGAGCGAATTGTTGCAGCTATTGTTGTCCAATATTTTCAAGTATCAGGCGGAGGAAGAAGATGAAATTCATGCTGACGACGGTGGGGACGATGTCAATATGGAACATGGAGTTTCTTCGATGGCCGAAGCCGTTAAACTCGCTACCATGGCTTCATCCTGGTGCCAAAATCAGCAGGGCTGCCAGCTCTCTGAAATAACGTTGGATCATGTTACCCTGAGCGAAATTTTGCGTCAACATCTTCTAAGCTCGGGTGGACGAATTAGCGAAGCTGCTTCTAAATGGCGATACTCTCAACGCGGTAACGATCTTTACACCCATTTTTCAATATCCCTATTTCCCTAAATCCCTAAAATGTAAAAAAACATTACAAAACATTTCTCGAGATGTTATAAGGATCGTGGATAAAAATCACGGGTCAAATTTTCTGTTAACTTCGGGAAAAAACATTGAATAGTAATGGATAATAAAAAAAAAACTAACAAAATCAAATATATACACATTTCAATTTTGAAAAAATGTATTTTTTTAAAAATGATCAAAAACGTTATTTTACAGGTGGTTACACAAACCACGATGATCCGGCATTACAATTGCGCATGAACGAGGCAAGAATTCTTCGTACCCTCGGTCATCGTAGCGTCTGCGAGTTCGATCTCGCTGATCGTCTCACCTTAACGATATGTTTGATAAATCAATTGCTCACGTTTGCTTCAATACGTGACGTAATCGAGGAACGTCACGAAAAAGTACATCAAGCAAGACGCGAGCTTAAATCATTCCTGCATGCCGAGCAGAAAAAAGAGCGTGAGGAAAAAGAGAAAATAAAGGAACGTGAAAAAGATGGCAAAGTCGAGCCAGATTTAGAACAAAAACCGAAAAAAGTAACACGTGGCAATCGCGACGAGGAGAAAAAACGGGAAGATTATGAAAATAAATTGACGGAACTGCGACAAGCCTCGAAAGATGATCAAATGATGCTTTATTTGGGCTCTGATCGTGCACATCGCAGATATTGGCGTTTCCTCTCCATCCCTGGTGAGTTTTTCTTTTTTTACTCAACGATTGTCTCAAAAACTCAAAATACCTCACATATAGAAATCAAGGTGTTACATTCGGCTAGCACCCAAAAAATTAGGTTTTTTTTTAGAATTTTTCTTCCAAGGTCTATGCAAATAAATGAAACAAAATATTGATTACAGGAAAAATTATTTCCAAATTTTTCAATAATTGATAATGTGTAATCAATATTTTGTTTCATTTTTTTCCATAGACCCTGAAATAAAATTCCTAAAAAAATTCTACGAATATCAATTCGTTAATGTTTAATTCACTAAAAAAAAAATCATTCAGGGGTACACAAATTTGAAGAAAATCAAAAAAATTTTCGTAATATAATGTCGTAATGGTCTGCCGAGCCAAATTTTTCAATCACAATGAACTAAACAATTTGTAGCATTTTTAAATTGGCTATTTATTTTTGAGAAAGATTTCATTATTGCTGATGAAAAATTTTCTAAACGGAATTACAAAAAAATGGCTCAATTGCGAATGGAGAAATCGATTTCGGAATTTAAAAAAAAGCCATAAACTATTGAAAAATTTTGAAGTTATGGTTTTGAATGTTGCGTAAAAAGTAGGATTGAGACAAAGGTGAGACACGCGCGGGGCAAGCCTTGCAACGAGCGTCACATTTATCGATATAACGTTATCACTAGATAATAGTATATTACACAACAAGGGCAGAAAGTTTGAGATTCCTGCACTGCGCATCATGATGCCCGAGGCGAAGCCGAGGGCCATCATGTTGCGCAGTTCAGGGCTCTCAAATTTCTGCCCGTGTTGTGTATACTATTTTTCTTCATACCCGGTCGAAAGTACGATTCAGTACAATAGACTCACAGCAGATTAATGATTTGATGCCTGCCCTGACATTTGCGGCACGAGCGAAGCGAGTGCCAGCTGGTCGGGGGCAGGCATCAAATCACCAGCTTTGGGGGCAGCTTTGACATTAGAGAAAACACGGTTAGAGATAAGTTATCGATGACAGTTACGGCAGCCTTACATACAGATGTGCGTGAAAAAAGTTTTTGCTCCCGCCGTCACTCTGTTGTTTTACCAATGGAAGAATCTCGGTCTTTCTGCATCGAAATCGATGCGGGATGTACGTCCTTGCGACCGAAGTATAAAGAAAAATCAAATATAATCATGATTCAGACAAAAAAAAATTAATTCAAACTTGTACCATTTTTTTAAATCGATTTATTTATTTTTTTTATCGGGTTCACATGAATAATGAAAATTGTTGACTGTATTCTTATGAAATACGCAGTTTTTGTAAGCATGAGATCGATTGGTTGAGCAAGATTTCGATGTTTGCTCCGATGAATAATAAAAATTATTCACAATATTCCCATGAAATACGCAGTTTTCGTATACAACGGATGGGTTCGTTGACAAAAATTTCGGGATTTGTTCACTCACATGAGTCGCAGTTTCATTTTGCGGTTGTTTAGTCTCTGATTTTTTTTGAAAAAATTTTAATCGGCGGTTTCGTTAAAAAATGTGTTGGCAGTGTCGATTGTCGATTATTGATCACAATTTTTTTGTTGTTCGCGGTTGTGAAAGACGGTGTCGGTGAACTATTTAAAACTTCCGGTTGATCCAGATTATCAATTTTAGCTATATCCTCGTCATTAATCTCGAATTCATCCGAGAAGTTAATTGGGTTTATTCCTGTATCTGTAGACTTGTTGTCATTTTTGGTGGTCGGTACTTTCGGCGTTAAGTCGTTTGTTGTCGAAGTTGATGGTTGTGAACGAGTTGGAGCGGATATCGATGCGTGAGTTATGCTCTCGTAAATCTTTTCTCTGTTTTTTAAGGAATTTTCCACATACCCTATAAATGAGTAAATTATTTATAAATAAAATTTTAATTGAAAAAAAAATATCGTTCGGATATTTAATACAGAATTGAATGTAAATATAATTTATTTGTTTGTCAATGAGTATTTTTAACAATCTAATTAAAAAAACATAAAAGTGACCTTGAGCAATTCCAGTCGACTTCCATCCGCCTGGTTGCTTGAGCATGGTCGTATTGGCTCCCGAGTTAGCAAGAAGAGTTGCGCCAGTTCTTCGGAAACAATGCCCAGTATAAGATTTTGAGTTTGGTAGATTTAAACAGGAAGCTATAGCGTGTGGTGTTTCTCTAATTTTATTTCTGCCGATGACTTGGCGTTGAATTTTTCCATTGTGGTACTGGATAAACAATCTGTCCGTAAATGATTCGTTGAGTCTCATCAAGATGTATTCCTTGACTTTTTGATAAAAAGTTCTCCAATTATGAACTGGCGAGGAGCATCATTTTTTGTGTCATTGATGGACACGAGATATTTGTTGCCAAGATCTTCAACATCTTGCACCGTCAGTTTAGTGAGCTCATCACATCTCAGAGTCCCACAAATTCCAAATACAAGGATAACCTTAAATTAGTGTAACAAAAAAAAATATAAATTTATTAAGAAACTCATACAAGTAAATGACAATACTCACCTTTGAAACTAAATGGGTGTGGTCTGATGCATCGTTCATGAATTTTGTAATTTCATCCCACTCGAACACTGGGGATTTTTTCGGTTGATAACCTTTAGAATTATTTTTCATCAAACTTTTCAAATTTTGGAACTTGGTTAAATCGACATTGTCTCTTGTGTTTAAAGTTTTTTTTAACATCGACCAAATGCACCATAAAGTTGACGGCTTCAGTTTTTTGGTCAAGTCTTTAAAATAAACAACTAAATTCGTTTCTTCTGAATTTGACAAAGAACTTTGATGTTCTATCTGCCATTTTTTGTAGTTCTCGTAGACGAGTTTGTACCGATCAGCCGACTTTTTTGGTAAAGTTTCCGTTTGTATAATTAATTCCGCCTCCGCGTCAAAATCTCTTAACACCTCTTCCTCGTCCATGGAGTCATCAGTGGAAATCACTTTGTTCATTATTTTATTTTAAACACTGATTCTAATTCCAAACTGAATTAATCTAATGAACTCCTGAGCTGATGAATTGCTCTCAATTCCAAGAGAAATGACAGCTTTGACATATTGAACAAAAAAACACGATTAGAGACAAATGATCGGCGGCAGGGCAGGAAAAAATTTTTGCGCCCGCTGTCACAGAGGGCAAGCGTGTTTTTTTTTTACCAATGCAGGAATGTTGAACTTTCGGCCCCGAAATCGGGGCCGAAAGTGCGTACTTTCGACCGAAGTATGAAGAAAAATTTTTTAATGATTTTTTTTTGTACCGTTTTCTTGAAGGCTTTAAAGAACAATATACGATATGCCTTTACAGGAAAACGGAAAATTTAGAATACCAGGAAAATCATGATGTCATGTATCTTAACCCTTAACTCAACATAATTCTTTACGTTTGGTATAACTTTTTATCGAAATGATTGTATTTGTATTTTTGTACATTTAATCGGCGTGCTAAATATTCTATAATGATATAACTGACGAGCATAATGTAAAAAAAAAAATTAGGACTTTTCGTGGAAAACGACGAATGGTGGCCAGGAACTTGTCTTCGAGATGGAACTCCGCATTTACCGGAGCTTCAGGACGGTGACGCAGCTTACACGTATCTGAGAAATAAATTCGAAGACGAGCTCAGTGACAAGGAGAACAGTGTTAACAAGGCGTCAAAATCTCCGAAAAAAGGTGGCACTGTCGACAAGAATGGTATTAAATCACCGAGAAAAGAATCGAAACAAGATTTGAACGAGATAAGACGAAAGCTCATGAGCTGCACGGGCAATGCCGAATGTCCAGTTCATCGGAAGAGGACCGAGCCAAAATGGAGTTTTTACGGTACACGAGAGGATCTCGAGGCTGTGATAAATGGTTTGAACAAACGCGGCATACGAGAGGGCGAACTCAAGAATAATCTTATTCACGAAACCGATAGCTTGATCTCGGTTATTGAAAATTGCCCGAAACACAAACTTAATCCGGAATTGGTAAGTTTTGTAAATCGTTGTAGTAATTTCCTACATAAACAAAATATTCCTGGCCAAGGGGGAATTCCTATAACGAACCTTAAAAGAAATTGATCGTTTTTTTTACTTAATAAAATTACATATATCTCTAGAACATTGTGTTTCAATAACTGGCAGCTACAATTGTCGGTTCTTTCGAAAATTAAACTTGTTAAAATATTTGAAACGGTATACAAATTGAAAAAACTTCTTACATTTTGTTCATTATATTTTTTAGCTCTTCAACCAGAAGGAGCCCTTACTTTTTATTTTTAACCATTTTCTCTCTATAAATTAAAAAAAAAATGTTTTTGTCCTTTTATCTGGACTTTGCTTTAAACAATTTTCACGTGTTTTTGACTCCAAAATAATTCAATGACTAATTTTAGGCATCTAATCATAAAATTCATTTCATTGTTTTTTTTCCGACGTATCATAGTGAAGTTATCACTGAAATTAAAAGCGTGAGACGTTTTAATAAGCTATTTGAGCACTTTATAAAATTCATAAAAATAAGACAGAATTGAAAAACAAAATTTCATAATTATTGTACGTAAAAAGTTGCATTCCATAATCAAACCAAAAATTTGTAACGAAGTGCAAATTTTTTATCATTATCACGAGAATTCTCCCTGAAACGGTCAGTAACCGTGAAATTTGGTCCTGCATTTAAATTTACATTATTGATCTTTCAACCTGGCACATTCTGCAAACGTATTTTTTTTTTTTTTTTTTAATTACCCGTAATGTTTATTTATTTTTCTTTCTGCAGTTTGAACCACCGCCAAAAGACGCAACGGCAAAAGCGTCTAAGAAAAGCAACAAAAACGAGAATTTCAATCTGAATTTCCCCGCGGACATGGCGATCGATGACGTGATGGAACTCACGTTACGAGACTCGATACTCGACCTCGAGGAGAAATTGTCAGCCGGTTGTCTTGGTTCCTTAAAGGTTAAAGATCGCGATGCCTGGAGAGATGCAATAACGAATGGCAAATACGACAAACAGTGCGAAAAGCTCGTTTACGGATCGCACGAATCTGAAGCCGATCTGCCTCTCAATTCGACTCTCGACAAAATAAAGAACGAGTCGAGAAACAGCCGACCCGGCACTCCTGATTCCGAGGTCGGTAGTTCAATCGGAAAAGTTTACAGAGATCCTGGCAAATATCTCGGTCCTCCTGGTGAAAATGACCTTTCTCCGGACCCTAAACAACAAACCAGCATCAGACAAATGGCTTGCGCTATTTTACAATTGTCCAACGCCGTGGAACCGAAATTCTTCAAAAAACCGAACGGCACCGATGACAAGGACAAAGTTTCGATCGAGGAAAGTCGCGAAAGATGGGAACAATCGTTAATGGCTTCGACGAGCTGGTCACAACTTTTCGTACATCTCAATACACTCGAGAACAAAGTCGCTTGGGGCAAAAGCGTCACTCATGCTCGTTGTCGTGTTTGCCGAAGGAGGAAAAATGCTGAAATTATGCTACTTTGTGACGGTTGCAACAAAGGCCATCATCTTTATTGTTTGAAGCCAAAATTAACGGTTAGCTGGGATTTTTACATTCTTATTTTCCAACCACTTTTTTCGCACTTTCGCAAACTCATTTTTTAACTCGTATCCTAATTTGTAACACACAGACCGTACCCGAGGGCGATTGGTTCTGCTCGAGCTGCAAACCTCGTGAAACAAAGCCGAAAGAAAAAATAAAGAAGCGAAAGAAATTCGAAGATGAGTCCGAGGAGGAAACGGTAATTTTGACCAAAGAGACTAGGCACAATCGAGCTAAACGCGTGCCTGACAGTGACTGCGGCGATGTGGAAAACGGGGATGAAGATGCTAACGACGAAGACAAGGAAGAAGATAGCGATCCAGAGTTTGTACCCAAATTAATTTTCATAAACATTTCGACAGTAGTACATTTCTTGAGGGGCGAGCGGGGGGGGGGGGGGGCACGGAGAAATTTGCGCGAGACCTTTTCCAACTATATCTTTTTTCCATACAGCTCGAAAGCAGAACCCGTGTGTACAAGTTGCAGAGGCAACGGTCGCTTGGTTTCGTGTGATTCGTGTCCTCAACGTTTCCACATCGATTGCCTCGAGCCACCATTGGTCAGAATCCCTCGTGGCAAATGGACTTGTCACGATTGTAAAAATCCACGTAAACACTCCAGCAGAACAGGTAAGGCAATTAAACACCAATAATTGCAATCTTCGGATTAAAAACGCAAAACCAACATCTTTTATCGAAATAAATAAATAAATGTTTAAATAAAAATGCAATTTGATTTTTGCTATGGGATTTTCACGTTTCAATGTTTTTTTGTCTTGTTCTTTTCTCGTCTCAAAGTTTCTCGTTTGAGAGAGCAACTTTTGCTGCTGTTTCTTTTTCCTTTTTATTTTCCTTCAATTTACTTTACTCTTGACGTAAACGTCTGAGAAAAATCTCCTATCGTACTATTTATCCCAAGTAAGAATGCAAAGAAAATTTCAAAAAGACAGGGATTAGCTTTAGGTGCGTGGGTACCGAAGGAAAAAAAATGCTGAATGAGCTAAATTTGGGTTCACAGGCGTGCAAACAAACTTTTGATTAGTGCAAACATAAAATAATTTGTTTTATTCCCTCAGTCGCCTTTCGTCACCATCAATTGAGTATGGTCGAAACGACCGAAAAATATCGTGATTTTCGAAGAAAAATGACAAAAATTAAACGAAAGTTCATTCGAGCGCCTCTGACCGCGGATTTCGTGCATTCTTCAATATTTTTTTTCCGTGTATGTGTTTTGATAGCCCGAGGGCGAGAAAGAGAGAAGGACACTGAGAGGCTGAGCGCGGCTGCCGCCCGCTCGCGCATTCACGGCTTCGTCAAGACTCTTCTCACTACAGATTCTGCTGATTGGGACGGTCTGTATTAAAATCGTCTTCAATCCGACACTAAAACACCGGTTTCACTTTTTTCTCTCTTCATCTTGGTTTCGTTGCGGCAGCACCGTCGTATCCCGTTTGTTAGAGGTTTTTTTGCATGAAATTTCGAACGAACGCGTTAAGGAAATTCTCGAAAATTCGATTTCACAGCTAATCGGTACTGCCGCTTTACGACTTGAATTATCGTTTCCGTTCCGAATGATGTTCTCATTTTAAACTTACATTAGTAAATTAATCCACTTTGTATTTGAAAATAAATATTTACGAATTTTTCGATTATATTTGAAAACATGAAAATCGAAAATTGTACCTTTTTTCCATAATTAACCCTCGCTGGATTAATATTCGAACAATAATACTATCGAAATTTTCATCATTGGAACCCAGTAAAGATTCTTTCGTTTCAGTAGTACTCGAAAGTTATTTTTAACTTTGGACTGTGAATATTGATCAGACTTTATGTGGGACCTAAAAATGAGATCTGCCAAAAAATTAAGCCAATTCGTTAAACTAGGAAAATGGTCAAATCTTTTTTCTTCAATATTCGCCATGAACAACTGTAATTGGACATTAAATAAAAAATTACTCTCGTTTTTAAATGCGATTGAATAATCAGGTTTATGTCTGCTTCGCTGTATTCATGTCCCAAATCTCTCTCCATTTAATTTTGTAAACTTTGCTTTCGGTGATCTCATCAATTAAAAACAATAATACACAAAGAAAAAATAATTACTGCACCATTTTTTCAAACAGCATTTTTTTAACGATCATTTTTTCTGCTTTTGGTTTCCGTTTGTACCCTATCGCTCAAAAGTTTCGAAGCGCTGCTACTTAATAATTTATCAATTTGGTAATTTTTTAAATGAGAAATTGAGTATTATTTATTTGTGAATTTTGAGTTTACAAAATTTTTCAATGACTTCTAAATAACCGACGTTTTTCTCGAAGTTTTGTTCAGACAAATAGATTTTTTTGATAAGCTGTAAGAAAAAAATGTGGCTGCTTCTAAACTTTTTGATCAATTGCATATTTTACGAAATTTCTGAAAATCTTGAAAGGATGCTAAAGATAATAATATTTTTTATGACAGCTGTAAGCGCATCGGAAGACACTGCACCCCGTCAAACGAGACGAGCCTCAAAACGTGCGGCGGTTGAAGAGAAATCGACGACGACTCAGCTTAAAGAACTGTTGGGGGATGTAATGAAACACGTTGACTCGTGGCCTTTCTTAACACCCGTTACAACCGACGAAGTTCCGGATTATTACGAATACATTAAAAATCCCATGGATTTTGGCACAATAAAGACCACACTCGAGAATGGCAAATACGGGAACGTTAAAGAATTTGTAACCGATTGTCAATTGGTGTTTGAAAATTGTGACACTTATAATCAAGAGCACAGTGTCGTGTACAAGTGAGTATACGTAGTGAAGATTTCACTGGTTTTTTGTTTTTTGGGTTCGGACGCCAGAGACAACTCGAAGCTTCGTTTTTCTGTTTTATTTTTCGTTTCTTTTTTTTTTTTCGTTTTTTACTAACCCTATATGTATCGTAATTGGATAACAATTGTTTGTCCTTAATATTAACGTCACTTTTGTTCGCTTTCTTTTGTTTACGCTCGTTTCCTACTTGCTCGCATCGACGATGTTTGGCTGAAAAAGAATAACTTCATTTCTTTAACGCATGGCAATTGTTTATGTCATTTTAAATTTGTCCTTGAATACCACACTATATCAGCTGCCAGCTTCCCACGAATTATGGGCCTGGGCGACCCAGAATATATTATATTTTCGCTGATAACTTCGAATATGATTCGCCAATTTTTACTTTTTCTTTTTAATTCATATGTCAAACCGTTAGACAGTATTTAAAATCACAATTAAAATAAATAGGTTGAAACGTTTGAATATTAATAATTTCTTGAATATTAATAATTTTTAATTCGTGTCTTCAAATTAGGTTTGCAGGTCCAAAGTGTGCTGTTTGAGGTTGAAAATTAATTTTTTAATGCAATAACATTTAATTAATCAATGAAACTGTTATAAAAACTTTTGATGTTGCATGATGAAATGTGATTAAAAGTTCGAAGCTTCCGTTCGAATTTCACGGGGGCAGAAGATAAAAAAAACCAACGAATTTAAAGAGCCCATCAATCTCGACAGCGATCAAGCTGGATTTTGACGTTTGGATTCGTAATATTCGAACATACGTTAGAACTTTCAGTTGAAAGTATTGCAATTATAATCTTTGGCCTCCGAACGAACGAAGCGTTCGCTCAATCTATAGAATTTGGCTATGTCTTTGTAAAAATAGTTTTGTTCACAGGGCCGGTATGCGACTGTCGGCGTACTTTGAGAAAAAGTGCAAAGCACTGGGTCTAACGGTGGAAGAAGAGATAGATCAGAACGAGGAGCCGCGTGAAAAAAAACCAAGACTGGCGAACAACGGTCTCCATGGAGGAGGGGAAAGCGACGAGGAAGAAGAAAACGAAGAGCACGATAAAGAGATGGAAGTGGAGGCGGAGGACGATGAGGGAGAGGAAGACGAGGAAGACGAGGAGGAGGAGGAGGAGGAGGAAGAGGAAGAGGAAGAAAACGAAAAAGCTGAAGACAACAATGATTCGACGCACGGGAGTTAAGAATAATCGGAAACAAGAGCGTTCTTAAGGAATCATTGATGACATTTGAAAAAGGCGATTAAAATGATGAATCGGATGTACCTTATAAACAAAAATATGTATACTGTATTATAGAACCATCGTAAGCGCGCTCCGTGATTTTCCGTACCTTCATCACTGTGAAAACGCGAAAAGGAAAACAAAAGAAAAACGAACAAAAATCTTGATCGCGGTTCTCGATACGTTGTAGCTTTTAATTATCTTCTTTTTTCGTACCTTTCTTTTTTTTCTGCTTTCTATCCGAGACTGATTCGTGACACGGATGCACGCAGTATTATTTGCCAGAGATTAACGTGAATGGTTGTACTTGGATTGTGGCGAAGTAAAAACAAAAAAACAAAAAAAAACGTAGGTTCGGATGAATCAGACGTGTATTTGTAGAAATTCTCCGCTGTAACGGAGCCAGTACAAGCGAGAGGACTCAGTACGCTTGAGACCTATAATATCGTAATTATTAATACCCTCTCCCGTGTCCTTCCTTACACACTCGTAGTTATTCATTAAGTAAGCATAATTTCGTTCCAGAACAAGTCTTTTTTGTCTCATCATCGATACTATTTATTATTTTTAATTTTCATTGTAAAATCTCACGATCACCGATCAAATTTCGGAATATTAAGTTCAACGCGAAATTTTGTCCCTGTCACCGTCACCTTTGATAAACTGACAACTCGAATTTAGCATTTAGAAAAATCCTCGTGGCCAAACGGCTCATAAAGTACGTTCGAAAACTAAACTATTTTCGTTATAATAAATCGTAACATTATTCGCATATTCGGTTAGACAAAAACGACGGCACTTATCTTTCTTTGTTTCAATTGACTTTTTTTTCTTTCGCCATCAACATCCGCTAAACCTCGAGTTGTTTGACATCAGGCTGGGCCTACACGTACAATTTAAGATACGCGAAATGTTATTGTCCATTAAGTTGTACATCACAATCATCGAGGGACGGTCGTTTAGAATGATGTATGTTTTATACAATTAATTTGGTAATAAATACCCTCAAAACTGATGTTTTCATTATTGCCTGCTTTTTTTTATTATAATTCTAATTGGGTTTGAAATATTGATTCGCACAGCTGATCAATGTCAACTTTTTTGTTTCAAAGATAAATCATTAAAATTGCAATTCAATCATTTCATTTACTTGCTGCAAAGTAACGTGGAAAATAAGAAACTGAAAAATTTTGATTTTTTCTTACCATTGAAAAATTGTTTTGAAAGCAATTCAACAATCCCTGTCAAAAAATCTTGAATATCCTGGTTTTAATTTATCTTTTTAGATTTTAAAATATTCCGAAATAAATCGAAGCCTGCGTAACAAATGAGAATAAGTAGACTTAATAAATTCATTAACTTATGGAATAATTCTTTGCATCTTTTATTAATATCTGGATTACATATACGAATTTCCGTTATATGAGTAATTCGATTACATTTACAGATTGCTACGGATGACAAGCTTTTTTTTTACATTCGTGTTCTTTTCACTCTAGTGGCTTTCTCCGGAGAATTCCTTCCTTCTAATTTCCTTCCACTTAGCAACATTCTCAGGACTGTTGACTGAAACAAAAAAAAATACATGAATGACAAATTTTGACGCCAAATGGATTTTGTGAAATTTTTTAATACGAACTAATAATGTAATGAATTAATTGCATGAAATTGCAATTAATTACAGTGATTTATTAATGATAATTATGTTAAATTTTAAAGTAGTTTGAATGTTTTACCTAAAGTGGTGATCTTCGCCATGATTGGAAGGGTCAGAAGGAATCCAGCAATGAAATATCTAGTGAGCCAAGCATGTTTGAAATAATGACGGTATGGAAAGCTCACAATCTTTGCCGTGTAAGTGTACGGATATTTCATCCGGCGATCCACAGGATTCATCTGCGACATGACTGCCTGAACAGAAAAAAAAAGCAAAACTTAAATCTCTTCGCTAGCTAAATTTGTTAATAGCAAAAATTGCCCCAAGTTTGAAAAAAATGGTAATTCCAAAATTCCATTACATAAAAGTGAATTTTACGATTATAGGAACAATGAACGCCGATTATTTTGATTGTCAGTGAACTAAGAGTAATTAATAAATTTGCATAAAATGTTAACGAAAAGAGATTTGAAGAAACTTCGAGATCATCGAGTCACTGGGGATGTGAATCTTTTTTTTGGTTTGGAAACAGTGTTTCCAACATGCACCAAAACATTTTCGAGACATTGACGATTTGAGTTCCTTCGAAAATTTCACCTTTTCGAGTACTCAGACTCACGGGAACTTTTTTTAACCCAAAATCGAAAAATAAATGTAAGTAACGTTCTTTTTTTACCTCGTTCTACACTTGACGGATCCCTTACGACAGATACGTTCACGGCAAAAACTTTACGTAATGGAACTCGTTTAGCTGACTTTACTACAGTCCACTCTCGCACTTGTCAACTCGTCGGGACCAAATAAGTTCCCTTGTGTCAAGTTCTCCTCCATCCATCCCCAGTTTTATGACTGATGACACCACAGCGCATGCGCAACGCGTAAGGCGTCTGGAATATTTCGAAAAATGTGTCAGAGTGGGGGGTGGGGAATTTGACACATGGGGTACGTTCGGTTTGCACGCTCACAGCGTTCAAAGCGTTTGAAGCGTTGAAAGCGTTTGTGCGCGTTCGACTTGGGCGAACATGGCGGTAAACGCAACCGTCTCAACGCTCGTGAGCGCGTTTACGGTGCCAAGTTGAACGCACTTTGAGCGTTTACAGCGCTGAAAGCGTGCAAGCCGAACGTACCCATGGAAACAGACGGAGTGGACATATGAGAACAGTGGACACATGGGAACGTGACAAGTGAGGGAGTCGACTGTAATCGCACACGGTTTTGCATAACGTAGAGCATAACGTAGCATGAGCGATTTCAACCAATTGGCTAACTCCAGACGCATAATAGTACATATGTGCGCCATCTGATTGGTCAAAATCTCCTATGCTACGTTATGATCTACTATGCAAAAAGCGTGTGTGATCAGCTTTACATTTCTATGATAATCCATCTTCATTGGTTATACTTTGATTTGGTTGCAATTTAAGCTGGTCACACACGCTTTTGCATAGTAGAGCATAATGTAGCATAAGAGATGTCGACCGATCAGATAGCGTAGATATGTACTAAATATATGCATCTGGAGTTACCCGGATTGGTCGAAATCTCTTATGCTACGTTATGCTATGCTATGCAAAACCGTGTGTGATTACCTTTACTGTTCGATGATCTCAATAATGGCTTAAAAATTCAGCTACTGGAGAACTATTGGTCATCTGATTGAAATGTTTTTCCATGAAATTCCGATTTTTCTGAAAGCAAATTTCTACCCTTAAATAGTCATGACTGCTTGATGTTTTCTCTGACCTTGCAACCACCCATATTTAATCATGGAATCGATTAGGCCCATTTTCTCCAAAGCCGATCAACTGAACATTCAGCTAAACGGCGTTCAAATCTGATCTCGGTTTAATCGTAGTTTAACAAATGGTGCATTTCTCCAAGCATCGACGAGGTTCGTTCAGTTGAACCTATACCCTATTCGAAATAAATCGGAATCGCACATTTGTTCTCATCTGTGATTGATCAATCACAAGTTCTATTGGTCGAAAACAATGAGGGCTTTTGTTTTCAACCGATATCTAGTAAAAAGTATAAAGTATATAGTAAAAAAAGATATATAGTAGGTTTATATACGTTTCACAATTAACTGACGACAATGCGACCATGGCAGATAACAGAAAATCTTAAAAAAAAGAACGGCTAATTTCACTGAAGCCGAAAAAATGCTTCTCATTGATTTGGTGTCAGAAAATAAACATATATTGGAGAATAAGCAAACGAACAGCGAAACCATTTTTTTGAAAGATAAATTTTGGGAAGAAATAACCAAAAAATTTAATAGTGCTTCAAGTAACCTTCGAACATCAAAGTGTCTTCGGAATTGTTGGGAAAACATCAAGAAGCGCAGAAAAAAACATTTTGCTGAACAAAAAAAGGAACTATACAAAACCGGTAAGAAATATATTACTGTCTAACAACAAATGGTTTTGCTGTTAAAATGAATGAATTTGAGAGCAAAAATTATAACATTTCATATTTACAACAAAGTATATGTGAAAAAGGCATGAGAAATAATAAATATGGCTTATTTAATGAAATTATAGGTGGTGGACAATGTCGTTTTGCTGAAAATGAAATGTTAAACAAAGCAAAAGAAATTATTCAGCCTTCGGTGGATGGTCTAATAAATATCTATGACGATGATTGTCTTACCACTGTGACCCCTGGAAAACTTTGTGACGAGTTTTCAAGCGGAGAAGACAGCCCGACTGAATATGTGCAAGAGTATGAAGATTATTATTTAAAGAAGCGTAAGAAAAACAATGAGCAAGGAAGCAGAAACTTGATTGAGCCCCAACGAACCCAAATACATGAAACATCGTACAGTGAAAACGCAAAAAGAAAAAGCAAACAGAACAACACTTTTATAGATACAGGACCGGACTGTTCAACCAACCAAAATGAAAAACTTGATATGGTCACCCAAAGCAACAAGGAAAACATTTTTATAGATATATCAGAACGTTCAACCAACCAAAAAAGAGAAGGTAATGTCTCATCCAAAAACGATCGGGAAACTATTTTTATTGATGAGACATCAGAATGTTCAACCAACCGGAACAGATAGAGCAATGTGAAAATGAATACAGAAACCAAACGTAGTCGTTTCATATCGGCCAGGCAAAACATTATTAGAGAGCGTAGCAAAAACAAAACAGAAGAATTCACAAACTTGGCAAAGTCCAAAACGGCGTTGAGCGAAAAGTTGTTGACACACGAAGAAGAAAGACATGCTATCGAAATGGCAATAGCTCAACAGAGGTTGGCTAAAGAACAAGTGGAAATGGACATTAAAAAAACGGAGCTGGAGATAAAGAAAATCGAACTTAAAATTAAAAAATCTATTTTAAATCGAGAAATGTCTCATGAATATGCAAGGATGTATTAATGAAAAATATTATTCGTTGTACTTCATACAATAGTTAAAGGTTTTATCTTTCGTCCACAACATATATGTTAATGACCTACAGGACGAGATCATAGTTACGAAGATTGATGATTTTTCTTTCGTGCCTTTCAACTGTTAAGATGAATAAAAATTCACGTTTTTGTACATGCGTGTATTAAAATATAAAAATCTTGCCAAAATATTATTTAATATTATTTTTTGTACAATTCAATATTTCACGAATATTATACAAATAATTATTTTACACAATACAATACATAGTATATACAATTTTACGGATTTCTACACGGTCATGTCAAAATTAGTGTGGAAAAAGTATTACAAATTAGATCGGAAATTTCATACCCTGTACAGAGGATAAAAAATACTGCTCAATTATAGGAAAGTATTTACCATGAACACGATTGACTGTTCAATTATGTTTTAAATTTACGTATTGAAATAGTTATTTATAATATCACGACGCACAAATGAATTCTGTGCCCTCGGTTCTTCTGAAATTAATGAGGGAATATCACTGTATTCGAGAAGGTGATCCCAATCTGAAGGCAAATTGATATCCAAGTCCAATGGTGGTAAAGGATCTGCATTACGACGCGCTATATTATGCAAAACTGCTGCAGCCACGATAGTGCTCATAGTTCTTCCAATTGAATATCGTATTCCAAGTGATAAAATGGGAAATCTTCTTTTCCAAACACTAAAGAGACGTTCCACGGTATTTCTGGTACGGATATGAGCTTCATTATATCGTTCTTCTGCTGCATTTTGAGGATGTAGAACAGGGGTCAACAAGTATGGTTTTAGTGGATAGTGGCTGTCGCCAAGCAAAATGGCATCTCCATAAAGACCTACTTCAAAATTTGCACAGAGTCGGCTATTGTTGAAAATTGTGCTATCATGTGCTGAACCTTGCCACCGAGCAACGATATTTGTAATTTCCAAATTTGCATTGGTAACAGCTTGAATATTCATCGAAAAATATCCTTTCCTATTTCGAAAGAGTTCTGCTTCCGGACCACCTGTATAACTCAATGTTCAAAAGTTTTCCTATTAGATCTACAATTGTTGAATTGACGCAGATCTTATGCACTAGTTTAGAAAACTTTAATCAAGGAAAAGCAGTTTTGGAAAACCCAAAATGCTCGGAACAGGATATTTTGTTATTGAAATTCGCATTATTCCAGTGTATAACACAGTTTGTAACATAAAAGGGTATTGCTTCAAACAAGAATAATATATCTGACATATCGTAAGTTGTTTGTGGAGGCTCTGGATTTTATCAAGTTTCTTAATATAGTAAATAATAATATCCTTTAATTTGAAATTATGGGGAATCTTTTTTAATTCTAACTTTCTACATTGAAAAAATTCAGCACAAATTTCAGCTGAGAAAAAAATTTGGAATGCTTACCAAATGATTGTATCCGAATATGTGTACAATCTATGCAGCCAATGACTTTTGGAAAACCAGCAATCATATAAAATTGTGCTTGCTGTCCACGAATTTCTGGCATCGTCGAAGGAAATTTAACATAACGTGGTCTTAAACTTGCAATTGCATTGGTTACACGAGATGTAATACGGTATGCAGTTGTTATGCTGACACCCATAAAATCTCCTACCGATACATAGAAAGATCCTGTTGCAAATAATCTCAATGTAAACAGCAGCTGATTCATTGGTGATACTGGATTGTTTCTACAAAAAATTATAATCAATAATCAGGACTTAATTCTTTTATTTCATCACTATGATCATTATATTACCATACTTATATACCTATTTGATGGAAATTTTAAAAATTGTCGTATTTCGTCGAGCAATAAGAGGACAGTTTGTTTCCGCAATTGGAATCGCATTTGGAATTCAATGTCGTCCAATTCCTCAAAGTAATTTCGGTAGAGCTTGAAGACTTTTTCTCGTCTATTAATTAAGTTAACTATGTCTTCGTCATCGGAAGAGTTAAGAATATCATAATAATAAGCCATGTTGTTGTGCCGGCTCCGACTTTTCTATAATGCTGCTGAAGCTGAAAGTTTGGTTATGTCACTTGACATATGGACGTGCAACCCCCACCATTTCTAGACACACTGATACAACACCACTATATACTTTGAACTAAGTTTTAATACGTTGAACGGTCGGAATCCGGCGTTCAAGTTAAACGGCGATCATTCAGCGATCACCGCGTCTATGGTCGTTGGAGGAAACGAAAAAAAAGATAAACTAAGTTTAAACTCGGATTAAAGTTGAACTGCGTTGGAGAAAACGGGCGTTATAGTCACAAAGAAAAGAGCTGAATGATGGAAAAGTGAGATTAGGGCTGCAATAGTAAATTGAGGCACAGCGACAACTCAGTTTTGTCGCTGTGCCTCAAACTGTATATAAGTATATATATGTACTTATAAATAAATAAATATATAAGTAAATATATGTACTTATAAATATATAAGTACATATATTTTGCCGTAAATTGAGTCATTGAGTACATTGTAGTTTTCATTGAATTTTATTCATTTTTTAACGTGTAATCAGAAATCTCTGAAATACTGTCAAAAATAAAAGTTCTAATGTTTTTGATCAAATTATTTATAAAATCGAGATTTTCCGTGCCCGGTTACAGTTGCTTAGAGGACACGTTTAATGTCGGAGATTTTTTGCATGAAATCGTTGACGACGCTATTTTAAGATTTTAAGCATTGTGATCTTAAAAGCACAAAATTTAAGATTTAAATACTTTAAATTCTCAGGAGACAACAGGATAATATATTAATAAATAGGGAATGAAATGAAAAATGGTGTAATGGTCAATAGTTATCCCGCGGTTGATGCACTTCCAACGCCGCCAATGGTAACCTAATTATCAAGACTCTCCAATCAGCCAATGAGAAGGTTCGAATATCTCTGACGTCGACCAATAAAATGAACCGACGGGAAAAGAGGGGTGAGAGGAAAGGTTGGTTACAACGATTTGTTACCGCATATCTTCTCGGCAGCGCCGTGAACGGCAGTTTCAAAAGCAACACGGTTATTTCCTGTGACGTGATAGTTTTCTGTGTGCGCGATAAAATAAAAAGAAGTGCAAGATAACGCCGATTTCAATCGAAGCCGGCCCTCGTTTTTGTTTTTAACCGATATATTTAGAAAAAAAGGAGCATTCGAAAAATCACCAAGAATGTCGCCGAGAAAAACGAGACGAGGTAAGATCGTTAAATTTTCATTATCGCTGCGTGGGTTATCGTTAAATCCACGAAAACTCCTCACTAAGAGAAAAAAGATAAATAATGCGCGTGCTTCTGGTGTGTATTTGGGCGGGCTGAGAACTCAAAGATGGCCGCCGATTCGGCGGTTCACATGATACTGTTGCTTTGTTATGATTCAAGATTTTCCCGCTCGAACTCTTTTGCCGCATTTTTATTTTTTTTTTGCACTCATCTCATTTTTTTTCTACAAAAATATTTCGATCTTATAATTCAATGTAAATGAAAAAATCTTCGATCATAGATCATAAATTCTTTCGAGGAATCGTGTTTACACAAATTCTTCAGTTTTTTTTTCGCCTATATTTTTAATAGTTGTTTTGAGGCAAAACAATTTTAAGCACTGGGAATCGTACAATTTACCAGTTTCAAATATTTTTTTCAATCTGACGAAAATATTAAAAACATCATTCATTTTTTAGTGCTTGATAAATCAAAATTTCATCCAGGATTATAAATATTTCTTACAGGTGCAAAGGCTGATGGCGCTAATGAAACTCTTTCAGAAACAATCATGAAAAAGTCTACCGAAAATTCTCCACCAATGAGTGTACGCACACTGAGGACACGTAAGGAATTTATTTTACCAATTAAAACATTAAAAATGTGGATTATTGGAACAGAACTAGATTTTTTCACTTTTTAAGGAGGTCGTAGCAAAAGGTCAAGTAGACAAGATATCAGATTTGAAACTTGCTTCAGAAAAAAATTGGGAACACTACCGATAATTCAAGTGAGAAATTAAATTCCAAAATTTGTAACTTTAACCTGGTGTCATATGACGTAACTCTTCGGATTTTATTCTGATTGTATATTACATATATTTAATTATTACATGGCCATAAAGTTTTCATTCTCGGTTATAAATCAATCATCAAAGATTGATATCGTAACATAAAAAAAACGAGTTACCGAATTAGTTCTTGCAAAATTTTGAGTTAAAGTTGGAAAAAACTCAATAAACTCGATTAGTTGTTCGATCGGTTCATGCTGAAAAATTCTTACAGTGAGCTGGCAACATTACACATTCGTGATAGCGGTAATATAACCTATATTAGGCTATGCTGAAACAGAAATATTATCGAAGGCACCAAATGTGCAGTCCTGGGTGTACAAATGAATTTTTTTACCAAGGTCACAACATTTTAAGTTATCTCGAACACAAGCTTATTGATAAACGAGAACTGCTCCGCTATCAAAAGAAGTTAAGAAGGTTTATGTTTACAGTGCGAGTGCGCAGTGCTGCCAGATTTCGCTTGAAAAATTCATCGATTATTAACAGCTGATGACGAGTAGCTCGATTGAGTGATTAAAAATATGTAATTTCTTAACATATTATCTCATTGATCAGGATTGCTGTCGTTTTATTACGAATGTATAAAAAAAAAGTATTTTATATATCATAATAGTGTCAATTTGTAGTTTTTCAAGGAAAAATTTTATATACGGTCAATTGATTACATGGAATCGTTACGATATCCTTAAAAATTTTCGATTTTTCATATCGACGACGGTTTCTTTGTACATTTTTTTTTTTTTGTAAAATTGAGTGATTTTACAAATAAATTGAATTGATTTTTTTCTTGGAAAAGCTGCAAACATTGGAATTTTTTTTATTTAAATAAAAACATTCACATTGCTGCAGTTTCGTGTTACGATTTCAAACTTGTACTAAAAAATTTTGTAAATCCAACCACTTTTTAAGTTAATGAAAGCGTATGAGTTTAACAACTTGCTTCTGAATGAAAATTCCGAAACAGTTATTATTATCAAAATATTAGTATAATTTGAAATTTATATTCGGAAATTATGATTTTGTAGAAATTTTTATAAGAAGGCAGAATCGAGTAACAAATTCAAGAACATTTGAGATTATATTGCAGAATCTCAAGAAATTTTCTAGATCATTTAAGAACATTCCAAAAAAGAATAAAATATGTATGGGAAAACTCAATTATTTGAGGATGCGTTCCATAAATTTAACGAATTTTTTTAGATTTCTTTCATAAATTAAAGATTTTTATTAGAAAATTGCCAAACCTCCCAAATCGATTAATTCTAGAATTTTCCAGAAAAGTAAAGAATCGCTAGTAAAATTCTAGTTTATTTGAGTTTGATTTATTTATTTATTTATTAATTCCGTATTCCTAAGAGATTTTTCTCAAACATAAAGAAATTTTTTAATATTTTGAAAAATTATAAAACTTTTTGGCCATTTTAAATTGACATGTAGGCAAAAATGTTGACAAAATTACAAAAACGAAACTTTTGTCAGACAGATCGAACCACTAAACTAAACTAAACGTGCGTTTAAACATTTTGTAGTTTTGATTAGTTTTGAAAGAAAATGAAAGAATGTGAATTTAATAGCCGTACATTTGCTGCATACCTCACACAGTCAGTAAAAAATGATCATCATTCAAACAATAATAAATTTGATTAAATGATGGATTTTACAAGGACGTCAATTGTCAAAGACGATCTCTCAAGATTCAGAAGTGGAAGAATCACCGCAGATGAATAAATCACGAAAGAAGACAGCCCCAGAAACTCCGACGGGTAAAATCACCAAATCGCGAAAAAAGGCAGTAGCAGCTGAGAGCGTATTGGATGAGTCAACGAGCGTTCAAGAAGTTGAAACAACAGGTACGAAAAAACGTACGAGAGGAGTGAAGAATGGCGGAGTACCGGCCGAGCAGTCGATACCTTTGGATAATTCGAGTGCGAATGATTCGCGGGTTGAAAAAGTGCCTGCGAAGAGATCGCGCAAGAGAACAACAAAAAAGCAGGATTCGAAGAGCGAGGACGAAGGCGGGGAAGAGAGGGGTGGAAAGAGAAAGAACGGGATAATCGGGAAAAATGCATCGGTAATTGAGACCGATGATGAGGTTTTGACGAATTCGGAGGCTGAAGAAGTCCCGATGTCGAGGGAGGACGCGGAAGTTCAACGTGCTTCCGACAAAACGTCGCGTTTAAAAGCGTCGGTTTTTACGCCTTCGAGTCCACGTTCGGTCGCGAAGCGACGAGGTCGTAACGCTAAAACAAAACTAGAAGATTTCACCCCGGAAAGTAGCCCGATAACGGTGAATTTATCGCCACATCGTACGACGAAAACGCCAAGAAAATCGCCGATGAATTTCGGCTCGCCGAAGTCACACGCCGAGCAATCTCTCCGATTATCAAAAACCCCGAGAAAATTGCCGGTCGTCGTTGAATCGCCTGCTGGCTCGGAGAAATCAATCGATTCGTCGATCAACGGTGCACCCGAGAAATCGCCAAATCATAATACAAGCACAAGTGGCACAAAACTGTTCGACGGAAACAGCGCGAGTAAGAAAAAACGTACACCTAAAACAAAATCGCTGGTCAAATCACCCCGTAAAAGTCCATCAAAGGATATCGTGCGTAAATTCTCGAAATCCCCGAAAATCGTGCTCGCAATACCCAAGGCACAATCCCCAAAAAAGAAGAGCCCTCGGGTGGTCGCGAGCAAAGCAAAAAAATCACCAGTGCCGAAATCATTTGCCACGAGTCCGAGAAAGTCAAGGAATTCGAAGAGTCCGAAAGAAATGAGTAAAGATGGAATCGTTGGAAAAATCGTTTCACCAGCAGGTCCGAAGAAAATCAACAGATCAGGAAGTCCAAAGAAATCCGTAACACCTTCAAGTGCCTTAAAACTCGGTGTTCCCGAGGATAATTTCAGAGAAATCGATTCACAGAGCAACAAAGCATCGCCGAGAACTTCGAGAAACTCGAGTCCAAATAAAAACGTAAAAACGAGCAGTCAAACAAATTCGCCGGTGGTCGTACTCAGCAAAATGCCAAATCTGGTTGTAGTAACGCCAGAAATAATAAAGAAATCTTCGTCGCGTAAGAACAATAACGCTTCGATCGACGGTTCGCTGAAAGTAACACCGATCAAAACCCCAAGTGCCGAGAAACGCATTTCTCAAGGTGGCGAAAGTCCACGAAGATTGAAATCAGCGGTAAAGAAACGTACACCGATCACAGATTTAGGTACACCGTTGAGACCAACCGAAAGTCCTCGTACCAGTTCCGTAAGAACATCGATCGGTAATTCTATTGGGTCAGGAAAAAAGACGCCGATAGAGACTAGAATAACGAGAGGAAAGGTGGAGGAAAACAACGTACGAATGTTATCGTCGACACCGCGCGAGAGAATTCGTCGATCGTTGAATCTTTCGCCGGGTCTCAGTACGCCTTTGACGGCAGTAGCGGATAGTCCCATTAACGGACGGCCCGTTGGAAATTCGACGTTAATCGTCGAAGTACGTGCAACCCGAAGCTCGAGAATCGAGGATATAACGAATCCTCTTATAAGCGAAGACGACGATTCAATTTCATTGCTCGAAGCATCGAAAAATGGAAAAGAAACGTGTTTGGACGGGACCTTCGAAATTGCCAAAAAAAACACATCAACCGCCGAAGAGGGCGAAGGGGAAAAAACTGCTGATGGAACGTACGAATTGATCGAGCCAAAAACGCCGGTTTTACGACGTAAAGCGGCCAAACGAAGTATAGCAGAGATTGACACGAGCACCGACGAAAGAACAACCAAACGTGCGTGTCGCGTAAGATTCGCAAATCCATCACCTAATCTCGAGGAACGAAAAATTCGCCAAACCGGCAGAGCGAAATCGGCTACACCCGGACAACGAATCGGTGAAAGACGCTTCACTCCCGGAAGCAGCAAAGATGCCATTCCAAAAACAACTGGTAATCGCAAAAGATCCAACTCTCTAACCGACGTTTCTATCCTAAAAACACCGATTCCCAGCACAAAAAGAAGATCGAATTCCACCACCGAGGCGAATTTTATGTCGGCTAGTAGATCCGCTCAAATTGCGTCCGTCAACAGACTCAGCAAACCCAAGCTTTCGATCCATCAATCAAACAAGAAAACAGGTAAACATCAGCAAATATGTAAATTATTATTGTTCTTTTCTATTTTACAATCTTATATTTACCGATCTTTTGATACAGAATCAAAAACGCCACTGGCCAAAAAAGCTCCCAATTTCGCTCAAATTCATCAGAAAAAATTCGCTAAAATGGAATCTCTCGTTGACGCCAAAAAGAGAGTTGAAAGACGTCACTTGGCTATAAGCATCCAAATACCGACAAGTTTATCCAAAGGTTCGTATCATCCATTCTGATTTTGTTTTCCCTTGAGATTTTTTCGTACTGAAATTGCTAATATTTGTATGCAACAGTAAATACAGCCGCTCGTTCGAAGCCAAAAGTGTCGCCGAAAAATTCGGCTCCAAATATTCCTGTGAACGGTGCCTACAATCGATATGGATTCAAACTGAGGAAAAACGACGCTATAAAAATTGTTTCGCAAAAACAGCCAGCTCCAAAAAGGTACAGTTACATTATTTTTAATTTCTGATTTAAGATTTCGGCACAATACTGAAAAATAGTTATCGTTCGTTGTATCATATGATCATTTGGAGCACAATATCTTTAGAATTTTTATTTTATAAAAATCTGTCAAAACCCCTTTGATAGAAAAAATACATTGCCAAATTTTCGGCGATAACAAGTTGTGTCTTACACTATTAAATTAATAGTAATAAATTGTGCTTCAAAGCTTTGAACAAAATAAATGTCAAAATAAATAATGAATTTTCAATTTTTGTTACACTGCAGCGAAACGAAGCAGAGTGAAAATCGAACTTTGCTCAAAGGTGTCCGCACAAATCGGCGATTCGATTTGATAATGAAGGCCCGGAATATTAATTAATAAGTGCTATTTTTCTTCAAACGCGTTTCAAAACGCTATTTTTCTAATATATAAATAATATTGTTTGTTCTATTACTCTTGTCTGTACAGTTACGATTATGTTTTAATTTTTTTTTTTTGACATGTAACGTAGAAATAGGGCTGAGATATTTTACAAAAAAAAAATTCGGTTACCGCATGTGCTTTTCTCGTACTTTCTCGTGGCTGAAATCAACGCCTTCAAACTCCCTTTAACTCTCGCAACAAAAGATTGTGAATTTCTTAAAAATCCAGTTGATTTGTTCATTATTTTTAAATATTGATCACATGCGAAGTCCTTTTGGAAACGAATAAAATTTAGATTTCATTTTGGAACCACAAGTATATTTGGAGTTCCTGTGACGGAACAATGTCGAAAACGAAAAAATGAAAAGTACATATATTTTTCGAAGACTACAAGGTTCTTTTGAACCTACAGTTATATATAGACATATATATATAAATATATATATATACCAATGAAAATTGTATTAATAATTATATAACTAAAAGTTCTTTTTTCTTCTACATAAAATGCTTATGATTTTTCTAGAGCTTACAAACTGTGCAGCGAGACTGGTTTTAGTTTAAAAATAACATCGAGGGTAAACAGTCATTCATTCTTTCATTCCCATCTAAAATCTTGAAATATTCAGACTACTTTACTACGGAAATAAGCTTTATCAGTTTGTTTTTTGTAAAATTTTTTCTCTAGTTTTCGTAAGGATTATTGATATTGTTAAAGTTACAAATGTCAAATGTAAAGTTAGCAATTTGCTATAAATAAAAAGTGGTTGCCACGACAATTGTGGGTTTATTTTGGAAAAACAGTTCAACCATCTGTTGATATTACTCATTTTATTTTTAACGGGTTATATCTAGTTGTGCTCGGGAAAATTAAGGGATTTTCATGATTTTTTTAGCCATATTAACGTCATTTTATTAAAATACACTATACAGTATTAATTACTACATATTTTGAGGTAATTATATATAAATTTTTTTATGAAAAAATTTTCACTACTGGGAGAAATATGGCCGTTATCCTAAAACACGTTTTTTTGAACATTTGAAATTTGGATTTAAAAAAAAATGGCGATTTTTTCGAAAAGCTCCATTTTCGAAGTTGCAAAAATTAGATTTTTTGACCCAAAAAAATATAAATTTTGGTCAAAATGAAAATTCCTTTGTTCACGAACAAGTCATTATAATTTGAAACAAGCTCGTGAAAGATTCAAATCGATCGGTTAAATTGCTTTTGAGAAATCGTGCTCACCGCAACAACAGCAATTTTTAAAAAACATGATTCCGAGATAATCACCTTTAAAGTTTAACTTTTTATCGCTGCGTTCGGAGACTCGCACTGTCAGGTAGCGCGCGAAAATATATTCGTTCTAGTGCTCAGATCCTTATATTTTGGGAAAATGTTCTTAAAATGATGTACTTTGAGAAAATGCAAAAAAAAATCCATTTTTTTAACCCAAACAATTAGATATAACCCCCTAATGCTTCTGCGTTCACCCCTACGAGTTTTTTATGAGCGCAATCCATTATTTTAATCCCACTTCATCAACTTCCATGGTCCTGTGAAATCTTCTTATAAAAGTATTGCTCAAAGCCACTCTTTCCCCATGCCTATTCATCCCATTTGCACTAGAGCCGAGGGAAATCGTACAAAACCCCCTCTGACTTCATTAAGGGACAACACCACTGTGACGGCTTCAAAAAATCGATTTTTTGAAAACCATTTTAAAAAATTTAAATTACTTTTAAGATTGAAATGCCGTTGGACCCAGGTCGAAAAAATAATTATTTTAGTAGATATTGAATATTTTGTGGAGCGGTGCAGCGGTCCGCGACGCTCGGGGTCCCACACAGCTGGGCGCTTTAGGGTCGCCAGGTATTCTTCCCGCCTTTCTCAGGTATTCTTTTGGCTCCCTTCACAAAAACCGGCTATTGTTAACCGGTTAACTATTGTTATAAATATAGTTTCGAAAAATAGCACTTGGTGGCGATAATTGAAAAAATTCCATGGCAGGTATAGGGATAGCGTCATAGCGTCAGTTTGCGAATAGAAGCGACGCTATTCGTGTCGTATATGGTGCCGGCATCGCTGATTGAAGGTAAATATTTTTTTTTTCAATTTATAACATAAATTAACAAACCTAAAACTTTGAACGCGTTTTTCTCAAAACCACTTTTTTGAGTGCGGCACGCAGCAGAACTCGAGCAATTTTTATCCAATCGACTTCAAATTTTTACTGTGTCGATAAAAGTAGATTATCTAGAGAAGTACATAGGATTTTTTCGATATCTCAATAATTATAAAAGTTATAGCCTATTTTCGACGAGAAATTTTGCTCAAAAATCATTCTTTAATTTCAAAGGCGTGCCTATTTTTTAAAAATCAATATTTTTCCAAATCCCTATGTACTTCTCTTCAAAATATCATATTATTAACGAAAACACTCGGTATTTTTTTCAGATCGACGTTGAAGAGAGTTCTGCTGCGTGCCGCGAACCACTGCGGAGTTGACGCGAGAGCTTCCCCAGCGCCACCATGCGGCGTGAAAAATGTGAAAAAAATGTTTTTTGATACATTAATAAACAAGGAACAAAACCCAAAAAAAAATTTTCGAATATCTTTTTTCCCACAAAAAAAAAAATTCTTGAAAAATGTGAAAAAAATAGGGGGTCACAGTGGTGTTGTCCATTAAGAACCCAGAAAAACTGCCTCCCGCTCAGCGATTTATGCTGGAGCCGGTGCATGGCTCAGCGGCCACCCATCCAAGTACTGGCGTCGCTCGAAACCGTTTAAGTCGACGTAATGGCGTCGAAACCAAAAACTGATCATGCACCCATCATGATCAAGTTTGCATCGTTGAAAAGCAACGAGTCCTTTTTTTTCGTTGACAAATCTCAAAATTTGAATGTTGTGTTCGGCTAAGAGGGGACCAAAAAAATAAATTCGTGGCAAAAATTGGGACAATCTCAAAAATTGAATAAATATATATGAATTAAACAAACGTTTTTCTTTCTGTTCGCCATAAGGATGCAAACTTTAATATCATCATCCATCGCTGTCGGTCATCTCTGTTGGTATATTTATTCAAGTCCATCAGATAGCGTTGTGTGCATTTTCTATATTTAATTTTTAATAAACAAATAATTTTATAAAAACATTTACAAATTTATGATATTGCTTATTCGATAATTGTATTAATAAAAATATGCAACAATTTTTTTATGTTGATAGAGAATTTCAAATCGATTATGGGAATTGATTGAAATTCGATTTTAATATACACTTTAGTTTTCAATCAGAATCATGGGCGACACAAACATTCGAGTTGAAATAAAGAAGAATAATTCTTCTATTTACGAGAATAAATTGCCAATTCCTGAAAAGAATCAGTACAATAATTTAATCGAAACTCTGCGAATAACGCAGCAAAAAGTAAATGACATTCTGACAAGCCTCGTCGAGCAGGAACGAAATGACGTTTCAAAAGGTAATCACGCGATTAGGAATTAACGGGAAATATATGAGAAAATACAAAATTCTGTGTCCTCAATTTATTTTTACCGTTTATCGAGTCTCCTGAGGTTCAATATTATATTTAATTTCAGATCAATGGGAAGATTCGTTGAGCGATTCGGACGAGGATAACGATTTCGACTCGCAAGTTAACCCAAAAAAATGTAAATTATCCAACTGATTCTGAATAAAGAATTTTTCTTTTTGCCATTTTCTAACAAGTAATTCTTAAATTTCCACCTCAAACCTTTCGCACCTTCCGTTTCACTATTTTTTATGACAAACTTTTTTTCGCCCGACAATTCTCTTCGCGACCTTCAGTAACGGGCGAACTGGAACCGAGACAATAGGGCGCTTGGGAGACATCGAATACAACAATATAATAAAAATATATACACAAATAAAAGTTAACGTTTCTAACCTCACGAAAATCATCTGGTAGACGAACGCAAACTGGTACGTCTTTTTTCAACTTTTCAGGATATATAGAATTTTAATCTCATTGTTAGACTTTCTCAAATTCATGAAATTCCTAACCTGTGGTCGATACATATTTTTTTTTTAATTCTTGACAGAATTTTGCTATTTTCATGTTTTTTTTGCAATTCGCTTCTATTTTTTTTAGAATTAATTTCGTACATTGACACTATACAAATTTTGAGAAGTTCCAATAAAATAAGAATGAAATCTTGTTAAATTTAGCATTAAACATTTTTTTATTATTCCAGTATATTGATGTCTTGGATTTTTTTAATTTGCACCGATTATAAATGGTAAATTAAATGAACGTATCAAAATGATACCATGAAACATTTTTTTTTAATCCAATATCGAATCGTTTTTTTTAGTTTCTTGATTTTTAAGCCAGTTCATTTTTATTCTAGATGAAAAATGTCGATACTATCGAATCAAGAGCAACTGCGTTACGTAGTGGAATGGTTTCAAGAATGGTCTGAAATGCAGCGGGCGGATTTTTTGGAGATTTTGGTGGAAAGATGCGGACAGCCGAGTTCTGTGAACGGGCTGGCGTCGTTAGTGGACAACATGAGTTGCAAAGAGGAATCGAATCGACCTCCGAGTCTTTTTCAATGTCGTGTGAAATTATTTCACGAATGGAGTCAAAATTGGTCCCAGCAAGAGAAAGATGGGCTCGTGTCTTCGATAAAGAACATAGATCCAAAATTTGCTGAGAAATATGACCAGAGGCCGAGCATAGAAAACGAACTGAGCTGCAAGTGAATTCAGCCAAATTCCTTTGTACCACACACTTGGCGAATCGTTTTTTATTGCATTGTTGTGCGGCTTTATATACAAAATACTCCAATTATGGAAAAGAAGTGATCTGTTTCCCACAGGAAAAATATTCGTTAGGATAGACTTTTGAGCTTCGTTACATTCCTTCTACAAATGTTTTTTTTCTAGTATTTTGTGTGTAACAGATTTTCAGCGGTTTATCCATTGGCTGAAACCATGAGCACTGCGTAAATAAATTTATTACACTTTTAAATAAAAATCATGAGGACTGATTATTTGGAAAGGAAAAAAAATGTGAATTTAGCTTTTGTTGAAATTGCGTTTAGATAGACGCAAATTTATAATTCCCTTCCTCTTTCCAAAAACCCAGGATAACAATATTAAAAAAAAAAAGATTTTTGAAGATATTGAGATGTGGATTTTGAAAATTGGAGCGAATAACAAATTATTAAAAGTAATGAACTTTATTATACACAATTGTTGTCTTATAAAATTTATATTCTCATTCTCGAGTTAATCCCGTGAATAAAACATTTCTAGTTTCATTAGTGTTGAGGCGATAACATTCTATTTTTTATCATACAATTACGTCATTTTTATTTCCGCCTTATTGCGATATTACTTTTATTCTTTTCAAGGCAACGAAATGTTATCACGATTAATCGACCACTGGTTTAACCAACAATCGATGCTAAAAAACGGAGGAGCGAGGATTATTAGCTTATTCATTTAAATTTACAGATCGCCCCGCGATTGCTGTGTTTGTTGAAGCCACTTTGTGCATATGGACTTTATAGCTATTTGTCCCAGTCTGTCGGCCTCTTTTAATATTTTTTTTATATCCTGAGTTCTCGAGTGTTTGACCGCCAATAAATATGCGGCTTTTAATTGTCTACTCTCGATATATGATGCAATCTGAAAAAAAAAAGAAAAACATGAATACTTTTACTCCTGTTCATTTTTCGCTTCTTCATTTTTTTTATTCATGTGTTTTGAGGAGAAATTTTGCTGAATAAAAAGGTATCGAAAATTTGAAGTTATTGGAAAAATGTTTGGAATTACGATAATTATTTTTCTTTCAAGAAAAGGATAGAACATCTTTCGGTTTTATTAAATAGAATTATTGTAATAATCAATTACCTTAAGCTCGACGTCGCTTATAATTCGTATGAGACTATCGATTTGATCTTTCGGACTTGGATTGGAATCTGCACGGGATAGATCCAGCAGTAATTTAACGCAGTGAGCGAGAACACGATCGGAAATCGCACTCGAATTTGGAGCACCTGAGCTGCGGCAGCATTTTATTAATTGTTCGATCGAGCTGATTTTTCGATCGAGAGCCAACATGTGACCAACCAAGGAATAGATTTTTTGTGGCCGTAAATTGTAGTCTGAAATTATAAACAGCTCGATGAACTTTCAATTGTATAATGAATTCGTTGATTTATAAAAATGGTTGAGAATATTTTTAAAAAATCGTTTCGCTCTACGCTCTCCATTTTGATAATTTTTTAAATGTATTTTTTATGAAGCGTTGTAATATTTTGTAATTGAGTTTTTGCGGTACTAAAATAATTTAAAAAATAGAAATTATTTGCCTTGCATGATTCGAAAAGCAATGCCAAAGCCTTCCTCGACATCGCGGCCGCAAAGAATCGCCAAAACAGCAAGATGAGTTTTTTCTTGTTGATTGCCAAAGAGGGTAGGAACGGTTCTCGTGTTTGAGCCTTCGCTGTCCATGTATGATAGTTTGTTTATAAATTCACTAACGGATTTACCCTCTTGTTCGCGATTACTGAGAAATTTAGCGATTTCCATTTGTCTTGAAATGGTATTAATATGTCGATCGATTTCGATGGGATCCATTTCGAGGGTAAGATTATTTTGTCCACTGTGCGAAGAGGTGACGCTCTTGCGTCGTTTTTTCCCGAATGTTTCGAGCTGAAGTTCCGACTCGAGATGTTTTTGTGCTTCAACGAGAAGCCGAGTTCTCGAGCAAAGATCTTCGTAGCTCGTTGCGTCAGTGATGTAAAAACGTATGCAAGTCATCGCTGCTCTGACGTAGTCCTTCATGAACAATTGAAGTTGATGTAACGTGTGTAACAATTGTTTTCTCTCCAAACTGTGACAAGTATATATGAGATATTTTTTGAATGCTACGAGACTCGGGTCTTTCGATCTCATGGATTCGCAAAGATCCATCACGCAGCCGTTTTTCAAACAGAGTAAAAAAACGCAATTCATGAAGAGTTCAGGCTCGATTTCGTTCTCGATAATGTAAGCTAAACACTTTTCGTATTCGCCGTGTTTAATGAAAAAATCGAGGATGGAATTAAAGCTGCCGTACATCAAAAGATAATAGAGACTCTCTTGATAACGAATATTTTTCGGGGCAATGTTCGTTTGACCGATCGCGTAATGTCCTTGGCTTATTGCTTTCAGGCTGCTCAAAGTATTGAATATTTCTTGAGCCCCGTTACACTTTGGTCTCGCATGAGCGTAAGCATCGTTGGGATTCATTCTTTCCAATATCTGCAATATTTCCGTCAACAAAGGTGGATCTTTGCTCGGACGATTTTTCAAGCCTTCCTGTGACTTGAAACTCACATTTCTTCTTCTAAAATCTTCGCTCGAGTTCCACGATTCGCTCACTCTCTTGTTTCTATCGTTGTATGAATCACTCGGATACGACAACATTACCCAGTCGTCAGAATCCTCGCGCGATACTTTGTCAAGACAATGAAGAAATTTGTCTCGTGCACGCTCGTAATTACCAACTTTGAGGCACGCCGTTCCCCAAGCGGCCCAAACGCCGTGAGTATCCAGACCCGTTTTTGTACTCACGTCCAGCGCGATCGTCCATTGCTCCTTTTCCGTTAACATATCTCGCAATCTACGTAATGTGTGATCGTCCAAATGATCGTCCTTGTCAGTTCGCGGTATCAAATATGAACAATCCGAATTAACGAGTGTCGCGATCAGATCGACTTGCGAGAGAAAACGATCGCAATATGTTAATCCTGTGTTCAGACCGAGCTCTGCACATTTTACTTTTGCTGCAACCAGCAACGATCTTATCATTTTTATTATGAAAACGTGATCGACCTCAGGATTTATCCGACCTTTACTGTCTGGACGCAAAAGGGATTTCATCTCATCGCATCTGTCTAGAAGAAAACTACAAAAAAGAATAAAGAAAAAATTAATCGGCCAATTGAAATGGAACAAAACCAATCGACGCAGTTCAGCTGGTTTTGCATAATTTAATTAAACTTTTTGATTATTCACCATTAGAAATGGAAAATAAAATGTCTGTAGGTAAAAATTCTTCGTCAGCTATTCCGATGCGATCTTTAATAATTACTTCATTCTCACATACCCTAAACTTTTGAAAAACTTCACGTTTAATTCTTTCCTGATATTATCCGTGATATTTTTTAAAAATCAATTATTATTCGTGATTGATTTAATCACTCACTTTGAATATGCTTCGTGATCAGAATGTAAATTAAGAATCGCCAAGCATAGCGATATGTTCGGAGCGTTTTCGAAAGAAAATTCTTCCCTCAGAGTTTTGTTGTGCATTTCGTCGACGTTCAACCGCCAGCAATCGAAAGTCTCACTGCTCGGTGTCGATGGTGCAGTTTGCAATTGTACGAGACTCTGATGCTTGCAATCGTTACAAATGCGAACGGGAACGGAAGTAGAATAACTCGGAAGTCTCATTCGCTGCGGCGAACAAGCACCACAAACTACGCGACCGCACCGACGACAGTGATGTCGTCTGTTGAACATCGAGAATATCACGACACGACAACAACTGCATTCCCTCGCCTGTAAATTCGAGAAGAGAACTTATAATTCGTCGTTGTATTGTGTTTTTCCTTTGTTTGGAAAAAATACTATTTTTACAGGAATTATTCCAAAATTATCTGTCGTCATGATTGGTTTATTCATAACAAACCGAAGTTGCAATGTGAAAATTCCATTATCCATATTTGAAATTTCTTTTGTCATTTTTATTATGACTCAAACATTTTGGATATTTTCAATACTTGAATCCTTGCTCTTTTGGCAACTATAAACATTTTTTTTTCAAATTCTTCAAATCATGCAGTAAAAAGTTAAGAATTCATTCCATTTTAAATCACATTAAGATTGATTAATGAATTTGTTTGTCTTTATTATAAATAATTGTCTCAAAATTGATTGTCTTTGCTATAAATAAAGACAATTATAAATATTTTATCATTAATTAATTTACTTTATCGTTAATAAAGAAAATTCAAGAATTTGTAAAATAGATGCGAATAAATTGGATAAGTGAACCTTGTCATTCGGAATCCATTCTTCTTTAGTAGGAATACTGATGGGCATCACGAAGTCGCCAGTCTGGCTTTTGTTGCTGGAAGTGGAAGCGTCCTTAATTTTATCGATCGCATCTGCCTGAACGGCAACGCGAAAATCCAACGATTTTTTAGCATAAAATCTGACAGTTTCGTCGAAGTGTTCCGTGTAGAGACTGAATTTGTCGTGTTTTTCACGGGCGGCAAGGACGATTCTTTGGAGGCTATCGAGACGACAATTCATTAGCAACTGTTCGAGCATGAGAAGTGGTTGTTCGGTGAGATGGAGATAAGAACGTCTTTCTTTAACGTCAAGTTGTTCAAGTATATCAATTCCAAACAAAGTACGACGATATTTCGAGATTTCGCTGCACAAAGTATTTTCCTGAAGATATCCAACGACGAATCGCAACGCGCCAATCGATTCGAGTTTTCCAAGTACACCTTGGCAAAGATTGATCGATTTTTTCGTCGGCAAAGCTCGCAATAATTTCAAGGAATGTTTATAGTCGTTCTCGTCGTTGTTCAACAAACCGACGAGAAGATCCTGAGTTATAAGAGAATGTATTTCGGAGGATACAGCTTGGTATTCGAGCCATTCGAGACAAAGTTCGTATTGATTAGCATCGATGAGAGACTTAACGATTCTGACGGGGTTCGTTTTTTCCGTATGATAAACGACATCGTGGCAGCTCTCATCGTTCTCGCTGCTTTTCTTCATGCAGTACGGTAACATTTTGTAAAAAACATTAACACGACAAAGTATTTCGTTCATTCGTGATTTACAATGAATTGGTAATTTGTCCTTGTTTCTATGACTGAGAACGTGCATCAAAGATTCCTGGCAAACTTTGACCGGCAAATCGTTGGCGTTCTCGAGAATCATCTGCGCCAAAACGTGCTCGTCTTTAATACGATAAACGTATCTCATAGTCTCAGAGATTTTTCGATCGTTCGGACTTGTGATTAATTTCACAAGAATTTTATCGGTCAAACGTTGGATCTCGGTGTTTCTGGTGACCAGAGATTCCGGCAGTGCTTGCAAAATTTCTAGGCATTTGTGAGGTTCCTCGCTGACAAGAAGCGACTCAAAAATCTTCCAAATCTCTTTCGTCGCCGCTATTTTACGCAAACCGGTGACAGTCTCGTTGTTATCGTAAAGATACTTGAGATCGTTGATCCACGACGATTTCAATAGATTCTCCAGGGCTGCCGTGCGACCAAGGCTTTCACAATTACTGTCCAATATCATTGGACTCTCCTCGTGAATTTTTTGCACGAGATAGGACAGCAACCAGCAATGTCCCTCGAGATATTGCAGCAAGCTGGGTTTCACAATTCGACTTTGCCATGGATATTCCTCGTTGTTTTGTCTCGTGAGTTTCGTCGCGTGATCTTCGGTTTCCGAGGATTCTTCGTTGTATGAAAACTTCACGTGATAGGAGTAGGGCAGGCATTTTTGCGGTTTGGGGTCGATCGTCGAGATGTTTTCTTCTTCCGTGCTTGTGTTATTCTCATCAGTCGAACTATTTGATCCTTTTGAGATTACATTATCGTAAAGTTGTACTAATTCCGGTGTAAATACCATTTTTTCTCTGGTACGTTGCAAATTTATTTCTTTATTACCGTGATGGCTGATGTAATTCATCATCGATGTTTGAAGGTCATCGTCCAGAGTCTTAAGCCCGTAAACACGAACGATCGGACTATCCTCGTGTTCGTTTATCATGGCAAAAAGAACTCTGGGCTCGTGAGGCACGTCCAAATCCTGCCAAGCTGGCTCGTTCAGTTCTTCTGTTTGAGAAAAATATCGTGTACCCCAAAGCTGCGATTTTCCAAGAAGTTTTGATCTAAGAGCTCCGAGGCTTACGGTTCCAAGATCACCGATTTCGTAACCGACGCTTGACAGAGATATTTCGTGGCGAAGATCATCGATCGGTGGATCTTTCGACCAAATTTCCAGGAGAGCATGAATCATCAAGAGATTCCATACATTGATGAAAAACGCAAGAGTGTGATGGCCGAACGAGAGATTGCTCAAATCCAGCATAGCGAGACGTTGGGTTTTTCCAAGGATTTCACGAATTTTCTCCTTTTCATTGATTTCTTTCGCTTCGCTGTGTCTCACTGTAAAGTTGCCCGCAGGCATTTCTTCTCGTATCGCTTCGATAAGCTCGGACAGAATTTCTCTGACACATTGATTAGGCTCGTAACTCATATTCGAGGAACGATCATCCCCACGAATCTTGTTCAGTATTACAAATCCCCAAGTGCCATTGACGCTCGTACCGATTTCCGAGAAACACGATAATTTTGGGCAACAGTTAACGAGAATACTGTGAACGAGATTGACTCGTAGTCGCGACGCAATAGTTTCGACCTCTTCGAGCTCGACGTTCAAGCGAAATATTTGATCGCCGATATAAGTGTCCAAGGAAATTTCTAGCAAATGTGAATTTTCACCCAAAGTCTCGAAAGTGCCGGGTACAATCGTACGCAACAGTTTCAAATGAGCGAAAACTCGGGGTAAATAAAATTCTCCATTTTCGCACATTGATATTACGTCTTGAAAGTTCTCGTCGCATATTTCCATCGAGTTCTCTATTCCTGATTCGTCGAAATTAGTCTCGTACTGTTCGACCAATGATTGACGAAATACGTCCAGTTTTTTTCTCAAACGTGACCAATAGTCTTTCTTCTCACGAGCTTCCTTCACCGACAACGGTATTCTAGCGTCGCAGAGAATTTCCTTCATCGATAAATCATCCTTGTTCTCGTACAACAACTGATAAATATTCTCAAAAAACACGTGGCAACTCGTGTTTGCCAATTTTTTGCAAGATTTTAAATATTTCATGGTTACGTCACTTAGATTTATGGAATCCTGGTGTGTTCGCGACATTGTGAGCGCGAGATCCAACGATGCCATCGTTAATATCTCTTTTGTGCTCGTTGAATCCGTATTTAATAAACGAACTGACGATTCTTGAGATGCTAAAAATGTTTCTATCTGACTCGTCGTACGAGAAGTCTGAAATCCACCTTGGACTGCTCTTCTTATATTCTGCAAATTCCCAGCAAATATTATTTGTTTACTGCATTAACTAATAATTATTAATATTTATATTTTATTGTAGTATCAAATCGAATTTAGAAAAAATAGATAAATCGAATTGTGAAGGACGTTTAAAAAAACACACGGTAAAAGGATAAAATAATAATCATTTTTTTTCACCTCCAGTGTCGATTGTTCTGAAACGCCATCAGTGGAATCAACGTTGTCCGAATTATTCCACTGTGCCCTCATTTCTTTTCTGAACATCCGTATAGCCCGTGAAAAAAGAATCTCGCCATCCAATGGAGTATTTTTCATCCGAAACATCTGAAAATCACGAAGAAAATTTGATATTAGTGTCAAAAATAATGCAGGGCTGTAGGAAAAGAAAAATCCTTAATTAATGAACAATCAAGAAGTTTTAGTGACGTTGCAATTTACAATGAAATATTGTATGCTTATCGCAATTCTGGGATTCTCCAAATTCGCGAATTGTTTTTGGCCAGTTCCTTACAGGGTTAGAAAACAAAAACTAAGTATCCGCGCTTTTGTAGTCCGAGAAAAAGACGTCGAAAAACTATCGAATTTTCATATTTTACAGGTGGAATTAAATGATCGTAAAACTTTTGTGATAACAGCCGGTGAAAATGACGACGAAGACGACGAGGAAAGTGAAATGATACGACCGGACGATCTCATTGAAATTGTAGATCTCGTTAAAGACGAGGAAAGATACAAGCCCTTGCATTCTCACGTCGAACATTACAATCGTCGTGCTGCGGAAGCAGTGAAAAAATATTCCTCCTATTTCTCTAACACACAAATCGATTTCAAAGAAAATCACTTCGTCGAAGAAGAAAAGCCTTTTATCGCTGGATTTAGACACGAGCTGGATAAAGTTACGTATTTGTGCTGTTGTTTGAAATTACAATCAATTTGATCTGTAAAATTATACAGAAAGAATATTTTCAACTAATGGAAAAAAATCCAAATATTTATTATTGAATTTTTGTTATAGTACAATTTTAAGACAGCAGAAAAATCGAAAATTCATGTTTTATCCAAAGCGAAAAAGGCCAAGGGAATCGGTGAAAAATTGATGTACAAAAACATGGGAAAAAATAATAAAAAAACGAAGGATCGTTCAAAAAGAGAAGGGGACGAAGAAGAAATTCTTGGCGCTCACAACACCGATAACGATCTCGTGGAGACGATGAGACTGAGCAATCACTCGTTGGAAGAGGATTCGCACGTGACTTCGAATTTTCCAGATTCGGAAGATTTGATTCCGACTACACAACAATTCGAGGATTACGAGGCCGAAAATGCCAGCATTGTTCAAAACGGAGTTTCGGCGAATGATAAAAATGTCGACAAGGACGTAACCGAGGGAAAACCAACGAATATTTTCGACGATTCTGAATCAGCAACTCTGGCACCGGAAGTCGAAGAAAATTCCGAAGAAACTTATGATTATGAGAGTTTGCGTGCCGAGTACGAGCAGCAAATAGAAGAAGCGAAAAAAAACAACTTGACTTACAATATCACGGACACCGAGAAACCCGAAGAAACCCCAAAAGACGCGATAAAGAAAATCGTTGACTTCAAATTGCCAAAAAACTGTACCGAGGAAGAACTGACGAAATTTGGTGCCCAGGCTTTTGCCTGCCTTGCACATGATTATCAGAATGCAAAAAATCATACCGACGTACGGAAAATCGCTTCGAAAACTTGGCGAGTCATGAGAATTTGGATTTGCATTTATATTTGCATTGCTGTACCCGTGTGGTGTCAAAAAGGTTCAAAAAATATAAAAATATTTTTTTTTCTACTCGAGCTTTTCGTCAATTAATTATCTTTTAAATTTCTGGGATTTCTGAAACATAAATCAATTTGGAAACCTGTTAAACGGATTTTTCAGAAAGTCTACAACGTTTTCCTTCCCTTTATGTTGCAGCCAGAAATCTAGAAATATTTTCACTCATTTTTCTAGAGACTGAACTGTAAAAAAAAAAATTGGTATCAAATCCTCCATTTACTAAATTGCAGGTTGGTGCTGCTGTTGTTTTCGTTGCAGTGTTTGTTTCCCTTACCGAAGAATTTCCGCTGCAAAATCGTACTACGCTCGCAACGAACCAGGCATTCTCGTCGATCAACCAGAGAAAAAGAGCGCTAAGCCCTTTACATACAAACCAACACTTTTCGAAATTGATGCTTACGAGGATTTGGAAAACGCTATAAGAAATTTGTAATTTTATCGAAAGCAGAAACTTTTAATAATGTTTTTAAAAATTAATTTTTTCATCTTAAAATATTAAAAATTTATATTTGCCCTATAATTAAATCACGATTTTACTCAAAAAACTTACAGTTCACATGATTATAAATTGCTATTTGTCACTTTGACTAAAAAAATATTTCAATTTCATTGTTATGATTTTTTGGACAAAAGTGTTTCAGTGTAAATCTGCAATTTTCTATATTAATTAGCGTAGTTAAACAAAAAATAAAGGACGTTTATAAGCTACAAAATTCTGTTCACATTTTTTCCTTTCTAAACTCAGTTAAACGAGTTTTTCTTACATTTTTAATCCCCTTCATTCATATAAAAAAACCTTTCGGAATAAGGGCAAAATATTAATCTCTAAATTGTACAAAAAAATGGTTCGATATCATAAAATTAGTCCATACCTCTATAACTTGCGAAGCTCTTTCATAATCGCTTTTCCACAAGCATTGCAAAACGAGGCTTTCGTTGGACGCTAACATAGAGTTTAAAGTACGTTCAGGTTTCTTGGATTCTCTGGATGTATTGGTCGAGCCTTTGCTCATCGGTGAGGATTGATTTTTCGAGCGTTTTTTACGTCTGCTATTTGTGGTGTTGCCTTGAGATCCGGTTTCCGAGCTTCCCTCAAGATCAGATTTCATAAATTCGCTTTCATCCGAGGAGCTTGCGTTTGGTTCGTAAAACGAGGATTTGTTCTTCGAGTTGGTTGAAAATCCGATAATTTCATCACTGAACGTGGGGCTATTAAAAACTGTGAAATTTTGAGAATCCACATCCGGTGTGCCTTGTCTCTTGACGAAATCGACACTTGTTAAAAGTTCCAAACGCCAACTCGCATCGACCAACGCTTTGGAAAGGAGACTCATATTTTTTTCAAGATAATCTCGAGTCTCGATCGACAATGTACCGTCTTTTTTCTGATCGGCACTTTCTAGTTCAAGTCCTTTAAGACCACGTCGAAGACGCGCGAGAATTTCTCGCATTGCATATTTATTGCATACAAAACCAATCTCAGATTCGATCAAATTTTTCACGGCCGTCGAATTTTCCTTTCCTCTCAAGGTAAAATCCTCCTCCCCGATGTCCGAGGCACTGTCCACCTCGACGAAATGCTCGTAACGTAAAAACAACATTGAAAATATATTCTCGATAACTTGGAGTCGAAGATCAAGAGGAAAAAGCGTTCCAAGTGATTTTTCCATGTCGTCCAAATGCTCTGCTACTCTTTGATATTTTTCGTTGTAACATTCGCAGGTGAGAATTCCCCTAAGTGCACTCAGCATCGTGTGGTACGCTTGAAAAATGTTCCTCGAAGAGTCAGTCTCACTGAGCAGAGAATAAATATCTTTGTATGATTTTTCGTGAATATTCGTTGTCATTTTTAATACAGCGAGAACACTGTGACTCTGAAGGAGATTCAGAGCATATTTGATACTGAAATTCGGACAAACGATGTTTGGCGAGGAGATTTTACTACTCATTATAGAATTTCGTTTGTTTTCCAATATCCAATTTAAAACTTTTAAGTGATTCTCCAAAGTGCGCGTTAAAATTTGTAACGTTGAATCCTCGTGCGGTTCCGTTGACAATTTCTTCAACACGAATCTCAGGGCACCGCAAATGACTGTACCTTTTTCGGATTTTTCTGGAATCTGGAATATCGGCACGTTCGGACAATCTTTTAAAAGTTTCAATAACAGAGGCAGCCAAAAGTTTTCGAGAGCCGGAGTGCTCAGCATTTTTTCGACTTCTTTGTGCCGCTCGTTTATGAGTAGCACGTAACAAACGTCCTGAAATTGAAAATTCATTACAGAAAAAAAATACATTTATGTTATTTTTTTGGCCATAAATCATTTTCGTAACTTACTAAAATATCGGTCAACCAGTGAGTTTTCCTTCGGAGCACCCTCTTGAAAATCTCATTAGCGTTTAAAGCGATCGACGAATTGTCGCTTGATTTGAACATTATTCTGCTGATTTTCAGAGCATTTTCCAAATCGTCGACTTCATGACAACGAACGTAAGTGTCGTCGAGAAACTCGTGCCAGGCATAAAAAAATTTTGGATTTTTTCTCGAATAGAAAGCGAGTCCGATATCGTCGGTATTCGTTCTTTCCAACAGCGCCGGAAACAGCCATTCGAGCATCTCATTTTCTTTAACGTCAGTCATTTCGAATTTTGATAAAATCGAAAGTAATACACCCAAATTTACGTTCTGGACTTTATCGCTCTCGTTTTTGGTGCGAAAGGATATTGTATTTTTAACGTTCACATCAAGGGCTTTTCGTGGAAATGTTTCAAGTAATTTTTTAATGCTACTCAGATAAACTTGCTGCAATAATGAATCTGTTTGAGCGAATATCGTTGGCAACCATATACACAATAATCCATTTATAATCCAATGAATCAACGCTGGATACTCCAACATATTTTTTTCCAGACACTGCAGACTTTCCTGGGACAAAGCGCACGTAGGAACTTCAGTATTTTCTAGAGCAGCTCTAACTGCTTCGAATAGTCTCAGTAATTCCTTTAAGAAACAAAAAATCGTTATAGCAAGTAATTGATTAAGTTAGTATCCTGATTTAGAGGGCCAACAAAATCGATTTTTTGCTTTAATCGATAGTTCAACTGTTGAATAAAATGTTCCCAAAAATTCAAAAACTTTTGGGACGAATTTTGTAAGTTACAGAGCCAAGAACAGGAAAGTTTTGAATACTGGAAATATAATTTCAGCAATTTTTCCAATTTGGCGGGAAAAATAGCAAAGAAACTATTTGACCTATCGACCAAGCCTTATTCTCTAAAGTGATGTCAACCATCCTAAGTGAACTAACAACAATGATAAAAACTTTATCTGCAAGAATTTTTAATGTACAAAGATAAATTTTGTCTTCTGAATCGCCACTTTTTTGTTAAAATTCGGCATTTTTTAAGATTTTTTACCTTTTTCTAAATTTTCTTAGCTTACCGATTATAAAAATGTATTTCACTTAAAATTATTTTTGGTTTTTTGTTTCAGACAAAAATTATGGACTTGATTTTTCCTACCAAATGGATCCTCCAATGGCGAGGTGGTTTAGTGATTCATTTACAACTCTGCTATTTTTAATGAAATATTATTGAAAAAAAAAATTCTGAACATAATGAACGGTTAATCATCTTTTTCTGTAGCAAAAAATTTCTAAACATCAATCTTTTTTCATGCTCCAAATCAGTGCGCGCCTTATGACGATCCAAGATACTGCCAAATTCAACAAAAACTTTTATAACATTTTTTGCTTTGTTTTTTGATCCCATGGAACTCACAACGAAAATTAAAAATCAACAAAAAACAATATATATTTCAATAAAAAATCAATAATAAATAATAAAATTGTAATCAATTCATTTTTTTGAAAACCTCCTGCCATAATTTCAATAAGAAGTCTATGACAAATCAGCAAATATTGCAGATTGCGGTTTCTAAAAATTTCAAATTTCCCCGTTTTTGAACATGTTTATCAATATTTGTAACTTCGTCAAATATAGTCTACCTCTCTTGCGTGTTGAGGTATTCGAGTTTCCAGCAATTGGAGGGTACAAACGAATTCCTCGTGTAAAAGTCTTTTTTTTGCTTCTTCATTGTTATCGATCTTAAAAGACAAGTTGTAGGTGATCCATTTTTGTTCGTTGAGTTGTTCGACGCTGTAAGAAGAAAATTTCATAGAAACAAAATAAAAACAAACGAACAGAAAAAAACAAATTCCGTCAATAATGAATCTTTTGAAAAGAAAAAAAAACGTAAATTTAGAAAGAAAAAATCAAAAAACGTGACGAGAAAAAATATGAAAAATACAATAAATCCGCCTGACTCACCAGGAATCGATTAGATTAATCAATTTCTTCACATTACGATGATGTCTGCAGCGATCGGTTAATTCTCTGTGATGTAAAACTGTCGCGATATACCAAAGTCGCGAAACAATGCACTTTTCGAGTTCCATTAAATCCGTTTGTTTTGACATTTTCTGTTGGACGTCGACGCTCGCAAGATATAACCCTTTGCTCGAAACGTCGAATCGTGCATCCAATTCTCCGCTCTACTGTTATGAACACCCGGTTCATAAGTCATCGAGGAAATTTTTATGAAATTCTTTTATTTATCGGACGAAATTGTATGATCGGAGCCTATTTTATTGGAACTTCAATGAAAACGTTGCACGGTGGATGACACATGAGCCGCAGATTATAATACGGAGACGGAATCAGCTGATTCCATTGTTGGCAGCCATGTCATTTTTTACAAAAACATTTACGCGCTTTTTAAAATATAGTGTCTTATTTTTGTGGTGCGACGATCAATATTTCAGTCATTTTAATAATAATGCTATGAAAATATGCAATTTCGACGAAATTTCAGTAAAGCATGATTTTTTATAAAATGTTATGGATGCCCGAAATAAATTTCATATTTTTGCGCGGTTATATGAAAAAAAACCGAAATTGGGGAAAATAAATGTGACAAACGTATTTTGAAAATATATATAAGTGTATATGATACTTCAGTGATTTTGGTTTTTGTACATTTTTCTGTATAAATGATGAATCTACATTAAAATAATATATCGGTTGTCGACGAGACTGTAGAGACCAATCACTGGCCGTTGTTTCTCATTACGAACTTCGCTCATTTCCTCACAGATCTGTGTTATGTATTTCTTGTGTCGTGGATGCCTGTAAAAGAAAATGAGACATTTATAAACAATATCATTCATTTTTAATTGATAAGCCAATTTTTTATTCCTCTACTGTACGAATGACAAAGAATATGAAAAAAGAAAATGATACTGGGTGTTGCGCAAACAATGATCCAAAACAAACTTTAGTTCAGGACGAAATTCCTAGTCGAAAAGTCTAATAATGTCTCCGAATTTCTCTTTATGACTTATTTAATTTTTCAAGGTGGAAAATCCGCGTTTTTTAATGCGCCTACCGCCAAAGCGGTTAAAAATAGAACAAAAGTTGATGGCATCAACTCTGCAGCGCATGAAATTTCGTATCCTACGCACGACTCTGGAAACTAGATATTTTATCGATCAGCTCTCAGGACTAAACTACTGAAAATAGCAGAGTGCCTCTAAGGACTTTTTTTATAGAAAATTTTATGCGCTACAATATTGGTGCTATGAACTTTTGCTCTATCTCCAACCGTTTTGACAGTATGCGCGAAAAAAGAACACGTATCCATCAACTTTAATAATTAAATAACTCATCAGGAGAAAGTCTGATCGAAACTCATTACTGGAGTTTTCGACTCAAATTTCGATGCTAAAATCAAGTTAACAATTTGAACCATTGATTTTGAGAAATTTAATCATATTTGGCCAGAATTGTAATACTTTTAGAAGAAAACATAGTTTCGTCTTAGAAAAGATGTTTTTTTAGCAAAAGTTTTTTTATTTTTGGAAGGCAGCTAATTACCAAAAAAATCGTTATTTTTTAACATCATACTTGGAAATACATTATCAATGCTTACTTGTCTATAACTAATTGAATGCTTCTTTCAAAGTCTTGCTCCTTCTCGTCGATCTCGAGCAAGCTGACCATAGTTCGTATAACAGCCATTTCGAGAAAAACTGCAAAGACCTCGATGGTGACTTTGTGAGATATTCTTTGTAGGCACGAGGTCATTTGAGCGAGAATAGTATTTTTGAAGCTTCTTCGTCCGCTTCCCGATATTTTGTCTCTCTCAGAAAGTACAAAATTAATATTAACGTTTACCGGATTATGCGAAGTGACGGGGGTTTCGTTGTTGGTGCTTATTTTACTCTCAGATCTGTTTAACGTGGACATTAAATTTTCCGTTTGTCTTTGTAAATAATCCAATATATCGCTCGAATTAATTTTTCGTTCTTGATATCTGTCACGTTCCCACGTTTGTACACGAAGATTACCTTTCTCTCCGCATTTAAGCATAACCACGTGAGTTATGAAGCTCTCGCGACAATACTCGAGGACTTCCTCGGTGGTCGAAAGATCCAACGTCGTTATTCGCAGCCCGAGGGTCCATAATTCGCGTAAAACGTCGGCCATTTCTCTCTCACGTTTGGGCAAACCATCGACGCAGCAAACGGCTACGTCAATGCCAAATTTTCCCTCCGAAAAATCTTTCGTCGTCTCGGCAACGATTCCCACGAGTTTGTCCAATGAAATACTTATCCCCACACCGTACTGCTTCACTTCATTACTCGCCAATCCTGTTCGTTCCAATACTTGACGAAACGATTTTAACATGTTGTCGTAACGTCCTCCCGCTGCTATCACTTCCTGACCTCCTTTTCTTCGACGCCGCTTCGATTCGCACGTTATCTGATAAGTCACGCCACTGTGTTGCTGCGTATTGTAAACCAAAAGTGGTACGACCGTAATGGGCCACTAGAAACAAAATAAAAACGCAATAATTAGAGAAATAGTTGTAAAAAAATCCCTAGTTTATGAAATATTGATTAAACTTGAACAAATAAATTACCTTAACTCCCAAAGCTTCCGCGTTTGCAATAGCAATTTCCATTTCACGCAATCCTTCTTTCGCCAACGCAGCCGCATCGCCTTTTCGCCTTGTTATCGTGCGTAAAACGCTCGCTATTTTCGCCACCGAGCTCTCAGTTTCAAATAGATTGAAGAGCGTTTCCATAGCTTGATCAGTCAGGCACAAGCTTATTAGATGTGTTTGCACTTGAAATTTGGAAAATTTGCCGTCTCTCGCGTCGCAAAGAATAGAAAATATGTCTTGATATTTTTCGCGCTCGATACCGCAGTACATAAGTACCGCTTGTAATAACGACGTGTGATTTATGCGTACGGTGAAATTGCGATCACGCAGTTCCGGGATCTCGCTAAATATTTCCCAAGCTATGCAAATTAATTCCGCTTCCATCATGAGATTGTTGGGTGTCGAGCTTATTATGTCGAAGGCACATTCGCAAAGTTCACGAGGATGAAATCCGTGCACCTGTCGATATTTAAAAAGAATTTTATAGATTTTTTATCATTCCAATGGTAAAAAGAGCTATTAAAAAATTGGTGAATCATAAAAGTGCGCAACAAATTATAAGACAGTTTTTTATTCAGTTATGTGAAATGACCTCGTTGTTTTTTACAGAATTTCCCCTCCTCTGTTCTTTTTTATAGATTAAAAATATAATTGTTTACCTTTTTTTCTCGATAAACGCGCTCGATTGCATATCGCCGAAGATTCGTGATGTTGTTCCAAGCAGTGTATCGAGCAAACGGAGCCCGAAGATCATGAGGTACGGAAACGATACTGCCAGTACGAGTCATTAATTTAACACAAGAATCCGTAAGATTGTACAACTGCCCCGATTTCGGCATTAAAAGCGGCGTCGTCAAGTTAACACCACCGTGACGACGAAAAACTTCGACGACTTTGGTCCTCACGTTTT